>JASDQU011401252.1:7152-21676 GCA_032191745.1 Picea mariana
TCTTCCGATGCTTGGAAAATTTCCAAGTCTTCCAAAGGCCTCAACCTTTGTTCTCCTTTCTTCTCTTCTCTTGTTCCTCTCTGACTCTGAGCTTTTTTGCACGTATGGAAACGCTATCCCCCCTGAGATTTGGGAACTTTGAACTCTCCAAAGAGTTCTTCAGCAACTGCACTCCTTACAGTCCGACTCTGTGCATGAAAGGCACTGTCCCTCCTGAGCTTTTCAAACACTCAGACCCCTAAGGGATTTTATCTTTCTTCTCCCACAGATGGAGAATATGGATGCCCTCCTAGCTATCCTTCTGCCTTAAGCAACTTCTTGCTGAGCCTTCTGGGTGTTTAGTAACCCAGCGAAGATCCCTCAGTGGATTCTTCCTCTAAGTTCTAGAACTCAAAGAGTTCCCTTCTTCTTGTGCCTATCTGCACACCGTCTCTATGCCCACCTGGAAGATTTTCCCTTTCACAAAACGTTCAGTAGTTTTGTCTTCTATTGTGCACTCCTTGCACCCGCTCAATGCCCACCTGGTAGAGCTTCTCAGAATCCTCAGTGATTATGGATTTTGTCTGAACTCACAGCAGAGTTCCTCCCTCAGCACCACTGTGCATATGCTCAATGCCCACTTGGCAAAGCTTTACAGAATTCACAGCAAAATTTTGTCTGCAACTGTGTCTCTCATACACAGCCTTGCCTCCAAGGTATTCAACAACCTTGAGGTCTTCTCCTAAGTTGTTGACTCCAGTTCCTGTGCCACAACACGTCTTTGTCTGAACCCTCAGTGTTCAGAAGTGCAACCTCTATGCACTGGTATTTAGAGACTGCATCACTCTGTCATGCCCTCCTGACATAAAAACTCAAAGACCTCTCAAGCCTGAAACCAAACAACTCCTGCAGAATGCATCAACATAACATACATCTACAGCATACATAGAGAACACACACAGACATCCACATAACACACAGTAATGCAGGAAAAACTGCTCTTTTGTATTAAAATGGAAAATGCCTGTAATTACAAGGTGTTCTTGAGCTCTCTCTGGCTCTACTCATCTCAATCCTCACTAACTCCAAAATGAGATCTGAAAATCTCTTTTACCTGAGGGGGCTCTTCGAGCTCTTCCCTCCAACCTACCTACCCTATTCAATTGCATTGAATGGGCTGTCTAGTCCAGAATCAGATCTAGATCTCATCCATCCAAACATTAATGGTCGCTCTTATCTACAGCCTGCACAAAGGCATGGCTTCCCAGATCAACAGCATAAACATTTAATTACATTAAATTCAAATTTCAAATGAGGACCGCGGCTCTCTTCAGCTTGAATGCACACGCTCGACGTGGCTGGCTGGCTGGCTGGCTGACATGGAGAGATGCTCCTGCATCAACTTCGACCATTATCCCTTGTATGAGAGTCCAACCTTTATTGATTGATTATTATTCTAGTATAGGAGGCCATCCCTATGGGATTCCATATTGGTTATTATACTAGTACGAAGTTCATCAAAATACTGTATAATAAGTAGAGAACCTAAGAAGACATGAGATATATCTAGGTTAACAAACAAGAAAAGGAAGATAACTATCCTTGAGAATTTAGAGGGAGTTACTTGAATTAGAGGGAGTCAAACTATTTGAGAAGAAGGAAGAGACATTACCTTCTCCCCTTCACCAATTCATAGGGAGAGAACCATTGATCCAGTTGATCCAGTCACTCCAGTTGATATGACCAGAGACCTTATAGTAGGCCATAATTTTAATAGATGATTTTAGGAGCTAAATTTTGCAAATGGTCTAAATTTCCATGGTTTTTCCAAAAGAAAAATCCCCAATTTCATTTTTTTCCAAAAACGATTCGCCCAAATTCCAAAGAATAAATTATTTTACCTCAAAAATTGCCAAAATTTTATATAATATATATAAAATCCTTACAAATTTGAATATTTTACAAAACTATCACCAAACATATTACATTTTGCATATTAGGGACTAGTAATATTAGCCTAGGTTTCTACATTTTAATATATATTTTCATCCTTTAAATCATCTCTAGGGCCCATAAAAGGCCTGCCTTAGGTCGACAAACTTTGCAAGAGAAAGAGGGACATGCATCCTCTCAAGGCAAATTCCAAGAGAGTGAGAGACCAAAGAGATTTTTTGAGCTACGTTTTATCCATGAGTCCCATCATTAGTTCTAAGCCTTCTTCTGATGGAGAAGTGATCAGTGAGTAGAAATCGCAAGATACCATGACTGAAGAATACCTCTCTATCTTGAAGAGTGATGTATGGGATATTGTTTTGAGACTAGAATGGAAGTATGTGGTGGCTTCCAAGTGGATCTAAAAGATCAAGCATGCAACTGATGGAAGTGTCAAGAAATACAAAGTGAGATTTGTAGTCAGAGGATTCTCAAAAGTAGAGGGAGTTGACTATGAAGAGACATTTAATCTAGTAGCCACATATGCTTCCATCTATACCATCATTGCACTAGCTACATCGATGAGTTGGAAACTACATAAGATGAATGGATTCTTTATGATTTTGGGATTCAGTAAGAGTGTTTTTGATCCAAACCTATATTATCATATTGTTGTTGACAAGTGCATGATATTGGTCCTCTATGTGGATGATTTAATCCTTACCAGTTCAAAAAGAATTACTACTAAATGCAAGAGAGCATTGACTTATGACTTCGAGATGAAGGATTTGGGTATGATGCACTACTTCTTGGGACTATAAGTATGGCAGAGAAAACATGATATTTTTTCCTGAGTCAAGGAAAATATATAGTGGAGATATTGAAGAAATTCAGTATAACATAATGAGAATCCATGCCTACATCGATGGTGATGGATTTGAAGAAAATGAATGATGATGATTCAAGTGATATTGATCCACACATGATAGGATCACTTATGAATATGGTTAACACCAAACCTGATATATTCTATGCAATGAATGTACTTAGTTAATTCATGATTCAATCAAGACAGACTCACTGCATAGCAACAAAACATGTATTGACATACCCACAAGGCACAACTGGATATCACCTAAGATATGCCTCCAGTGTAAACTTGAGCTTCCAAGAATATACCGATGCATATTAGGAAGGGAGCGTAGTGGACCGAAAGAGAACATGTGGTTTTTTTTTTACCTTGGGGTCTATCATGGTTTCTTGGTGGAGTAGGAAACATAGCTTTGTGACCTTAAGTACTGCAGAGGAAAAGTATATGACATTGTGATAACCATGGCTATGGGAAGCTCTCTAGGAACCCTATGTTTCACGATAGATCAAAAAACATTGAGATACAATGTCATTATATTAGAGACATGGTGCAGAGGAAAGAAGTACACCTGCAATTCCTTCCTACCCATAAGAAGATTCCATATATCTTCACTAAACCGCTTGTCAAGATGAAGTTCAAGTACTTCTGTGAGAGACTTGGCCTGGTGGAGAATACCTCTCGAGGTGAGAGGGAGTGTTGATGATTACAACCAAGAAGAAGTTTGAGTAATTCCATGAGAGACTTGGTGATGCAAGAGCATCGTCAGCAAGTACACTTGGTAGGACAACTCAGTGCCTAAGAGCCAATCCAGAGTCTCGAACATTAGCCACTACTACAAATATTTTTAAGTGATAGAAAACAAAAGAGGAAATATCACACGCGTGAAGAGAAAATGAACACGTGTGACTTGGGAGCTTAACCCTAATCTTTATGTAACCACAATTAGATAGAAGTTAGTTTGTTTCTTTTGTATAAAGAGAGATCTTGTACGCCCAAAAGAAGGGTTATGAGAATTAGGAGCAAGTAGGAATTTGTGAACAATGGTTGTTGCTTTCATTTTATCTATAAGCATTTTCTTGATTTTGAATGAAGATAAAAGAGGAAAACTGATCCAATGTATGGTGTGAATATTTTTTACAATTTCCCTGTTGTTGTCGTTAATATTTTCAAGATTGAATCAATCTTTCTATGAGTACAAGTAGCTTTGAAATGCTTGTATAAATTTTTAAATCGCTTTTCTTCGTGAGACAGTGCAAGGTTTGCACACAGTCCGCAAGGAGTGCGTTGACATGGTCTATTTTGACTCGTAAATCTCAGGAGAAATAACGTAAGTTTCCTTTGCAAGGAGTGCAAAGTGACTGCTGCAAGAAGTGCATAGTCATCGCAAGAACTCAAATCTCTATAAATATATGTTGGAAATATTGCATAAGTATGGAATTCAACAAAGATTCAAAGTGACTCTGTAAAGAACTAGAAGGATGAGAATAGAGCAACAATAGGAGGGCGAGAAAGAATTATTTTCAAGAATCTTTGGATTTGAGTTTGACGAATTTCTAGGAAAATCAAGAAGTACTTGGGAGATCAAAATCTTTGAGGAGATTAATATCAAGAAGGGTAGCACTTTCCAAGAAGTGGGAACGATATCCAAGAAATGAACTCCCAGGAAGACGAAGGCCAATTCCTTTAAATTTTGTGGAAATCTTCTAAGTCCGAAGGAAGTGTAGTTCATAAGGAAAGATCGCGGTGATCCGATCTAAGCACTAGGGGAAAAGATCTCAGTCGTTCAACTCGAGCGACAGAGAAGAGATATTATCCATCTGATCTATTCACAGAAGGATCATAGCCATCGGATCAAGGTAAATTGCACTAACATTAAATATTTGAAAGTACACAGGGGGAACAAGGTCACGAAATTTTGAAATCATCAGAACCGTCCATCAAGATAGGACATGTGGCGAGAGTGCAGTATTTGGATGACTTGCAGGGGGAAAGGTCAAAGGGAAGAGTTGCAAGGATTTGTGAAGTGCAAACTTACAAAAGGATTATAGTTGTCAATCATTCCAAAGCCATCAAGACCGTCCATCATCAAGGAGGATATGTGGCAAGAGATCAACATTTCAATGACTTGTCACTTGGAGGAGTTAAAGGTTGAGTCATGAGAACTTGCAAAATGAGAAATAACGACTTGATCTAAACCGTTGGATCAAGGGATACCACTAGCCGTCGATCTGGTCTTGTTGAAGATTCAGGACTTGGAAGAGAAAAGGTGAGACAACCTCCAAAGTCCCGAAACACGAAATCATGACATGATCTAAGCCGTTGGATCAAGAAAGATCCTGAGCCATCGATCTAGCACCATTGCAATTTTGGGTATTAGGAGAACAAAGGCGAGGAGGTTCCAAGGTCGTGAAACGCGAAACCACAACTTGATCACTGTCATCAATCAAATAAAGACCTTGATTGTCAGTCCAGCATCATCGAAATTTCAGGTATTGGGGGAATGGAAGTAGCAATACTCCCAGAGTCGTGACACATGAAATCACTACGTTCCTTTCACTAAAGCGTTTGGTCACCACCAGTGTTCACATGAGGGAAGAGGATTATCTAGAGGAGATTTAGTGCCTAATTACGTTGAAGCTTTAAATCATTCAGGAGAAGCATGCGATTTCCATAGTACTTGTGAGTTAACAAGAAGGGGGATTATTCTGTTAATTGTGGTTCCTGAGGGAACAAAGAGTCAATCAGACTCAGGTTCTTGATCGATCCTAGATGGGGAGGTCGTGCAGCCCTTAGGGGAGAAAGGGTGTTTGCATCAAGTGGTATCAGAGCTGATTTTCATCTGTATATTTTAGACAAAAGAGATAAAGGAGATAAAGGAGAAAGTCAACACGATGACACCGAGGAGACGAGGGGAGCCACCTTTAGCCAATCATGTTGTAGAAAGAGAGATGCGATAACTTCGTGCAAGACTAGAAGTGATGGAAGCATCTCAAAGAAGAGAACCTTATGCTAGAGATGTCAACAATGCAGAGAGAGAAGATATAGAAGTCGAAGAGGTTGCAGGGGAACACCTTGTCGAAGAACGCTTTCTAAGAGAAGTTGTTAGATTGGGAGCTAGATACAATATAGAGGTCCCAATGTATGAGGGAAATTTGGATGCTGAAGAACTGCTAGATTGGATAAGGTCTATGGAAAAATATTTCGATTATAAATATGTCGATGGGGAGAAAAGGGTGAGACATGCTATCACTAGGCTTAAAGTACATGCAACACTGTGGTGGGATGAACTGCAGGCTGAGAGGCGAAGTAAAGGCAAACAAAAGATAAATAATTATGATAGAATGGTAGCCAATATGAAGGCTAAATTCATGCCCAAAGATTATCATATCAATCTGTTCAGGAATCTATAGAACGTGAGACAGAAGGGTATGATAATCAAATAATATGTGGAGGAGTTCTACAAGATGATCATAAACATTGGACAAAGATATCGGGACGAAAAAAAAATTTCTAGGTATATAAATGGCTCGAGTTATGTGATCGAGGATGAGCTCAGCATGATGTCAATAAGGACAGTGGAGGATTCTTATCAGTTTGCGCTGAACGCACAAGAGAATTTGGCTAGAAAACAAAGCCAATGAGTTAGGGGTAAAATCTTAGGCCCGAACAAAGGCAAGGGAGTTTCCCATGACAAGGCGCATAATTCCAAAGACAAGGTTGGAACTCCACATAGTCACTCAGAAAGAGGAGGAAGTTCCCAAGGAAGAAGGCATGGTGGAAGAAAATGTTCTAGAGGAAGAGGCAGAGGATGAATAAGGTGTTATACTTGTGGAAAGGTAGGGCACATGTCTTGGGAATGCCCCGAGAAATATAAAGAAGGAGAAGAAGCTCACATTTTGGAAGAACAGAGGGAGTGTTGAACAAGATGGAGAAGAGGATGGAACATCCCTAATGATGAGAAAGGTTTTCTTAAAACTAGAGGCAAAGGTTAAATAGCCAGTATAGAGGAATGGTCTTTTCAGGATAGCTCGCAATATGAAAGACAGAGTATGCAAGGTGATAATTGATAGTGGGAGCACTGATAACTAAGTATCCATGGAGATGGTGGAGAAATTGGAGCTGGAGACAACTGCACACCCAGAGCCATATAAAGTCTCATTGTTCTAGAAAGAACACCAGGTAATGGTTACTAAACAATACTTTGTTGAATTTAAGATAGGAGGATATAGAGATGAAATTTTGTGCAATGTAATTCCCATGGATGTATGCCATATTTAGTTTGGAATACCGTGGAAGTTTGACAAGAATTTCATTCATGACGGGAGGAATAATACATACACCTTGGAGAAGAATGGTAGGACACACATGTTGTTGCCAATAGAGGAGAATAAAGTGAAAGGGGAAGCCATCACAACCATACTTCTCATGACCAAGAAGGAACTCCTGAAAGAGGTTAATAAATAATGGGAGATGAAGTTTGTCATGGTGAGAACACCTAGATTCGTCCTTACTAGTACTTCGATGGATGATTTTTCTTAAAAAGTTCAGGAATTGTTGGAAAATGTTTGCGACATAGTGGTGGATGAAACTCCTAACTCACTATCACCCATCATAAGTATAAACCATCATATTGATTTGACACCAGGAGAAAGTCTTCCAAACAAAGCGAAATACAGACTGACACCTCGAGAGAATGGGGAGGTAAAGAACCAGGTCCACAAGTTGTTAGACAAGGGTTTGGTCATAGAGAGATTGAGTCCATGCGCAGTGCCAACTATGCTAAGTCCAAAGAAATATGGAGGATGGAGAACGTGTATAGACTCGATAGCCATCAACAAAATCACTATGAGGTATAGATTCCCTTTTCCAAGAATAGATGATTTGATGGATTGTTTAAGTGGGGAAAATTTCTTCTCTAAGATGGATTTGAAAAGTGGATATCACCATATCAGAATGAGAGAAGGTGATGAGTGGAAGACAACCTTTAAGACAAATGAAGGTTTGTATGAGTGGCTTGTTATACCATTTGGCTTAAGCAATTCCCCAAGTACTTTTATGAGGTTGATGAATGAAATACTAAAATATTTCATTGGCAAGTTCATGGTGGTGTATCTAGATCATATAATGATCTTTAGCAAGACTAAAGAGGATCATTTATGGAACCTAACACTGGTGATGAGGAGACTACAACATGAGAAGCTATTGATAAACCTGAAGAAGTCTTGTTTTATGAATACATAACTCATTTACTTGGGTTTTGTGATCTCTTCAAATGAACTGAAGTTGGATCCAGAGAAGGTGAAAGAAATCAAAGAATGGCCATCTCCAAGGAGCATGTTTGAGGTAAGAAGCTTCAATGGATTAGCGAGTTTCCATAGGAAGTTCATCAGATATTTGAGTGGAATTTGTGCGGAATTTGTGCACCAATGATGGATATAGTGAGGAAGAGGCAAAAGTATTTTAAATGGACAGAGGAGGCCAAGAAGAGATTCAATACATTGAAGGAGAAAGTAATGGAGAGACCAATTCTAGTCTTGCCAAATTTTGAGAAGACGTTTCAGGTAAGGTGTGATGCAAGTGGCGTTTTTGTTGGAGGAGATTTGAGCCAGAAAAACAGACCTATTGCTTACTTTAGCAAGAAGATGAATGAGATGAAGAGAAAATACTCCACCTATGACAAAGATTTTTATGCCATAATCCAAGCCCTAAAGAAATGGAGAGATTGCCTTGTCCCATAATAATTTTTGTTTTATAGCGATAACCAAGCTTTACAATTCATAACTAGACATGAAAAATTGAATCAGAGGCATGTGAAGTGGATTGAGTATGTGCAGAATTTTACTTTTGTCATAAAACATATTGGTGGGAATGCCAACAAAGTTGTTGATGCATTGAGCAGGAAATGTTTGAATCTGCAGGAATTTCAGGTAAAGACCTTAGGGTTTGAACATCTTTAGGAAATGTGCAGTGGTGATCCAGATTTCAAGGAAGCATACAAAGCATGAACGAATCATGTGCTAAGAGATAGGAGCCAGTGGAAAGAGTATATGATTCAAGAGGTATTGTTGTTACAGGGAAATCAATTGTTCATACCAAAATGCTCAATGAGGGATAACCTTTTGAAGGAAAAACATAGTGGAGGATTGGCTAGACATTTCAGCCATGATAAGACATTTTCATAGTTGAGCACCTCATACTATTGGTTGGGTATGAGAAAATATGTAATACAATTCATGAGAGGATGAAAAATCTACCAACATGCAAAAGGTAAAAGACAGAACACTAGATTGTATCAACCATTTCCCATACCAGAGAGGCCTTGGGATGTAATAAGCATGGATTTTGTGTTGGGACTGCCAAGAAAAAAGGGAGGATGCGATTCCATATTTGTGGTGGTGGATAGATTTTAAAAGATGTCACACTTTATCCTATGTCAAAATACCAGTGATGTAACACATGTTCCAAAATTGTTTTTCAAGGAAGTTGTGAGACTTCACGGCCTACCTAGAAGCATTGTCTCAGATAAAGACAAAAAATTTATCCGTCATTTTTGGAGAACATTGTGGAAGAAGTTGGGGATAGATTTTTCCTTCAGCTTAGCTTATCACCCTGGGAAAGATGGGAAGAATGAGGTGGTAAAATTTTTTTGGGGAAACTTGTAATGAACCTCAAATTCACCATAAAAAAAAAATTCCTATGACATAATTCAATTTCGTTTAAGCTTAGAAATTAAGAGAAGGTAAAATTCATTTATGTCCATAATGCAATTTTTACACCAGTCTAGATTAATTTGAACCGAAAATCTTATGTGGGTAAATTATTTCCATAATTCTATCACTTCCCTTGACTCTCAAAGTACTCCAACATACTTCTTGATATATAGGCAATGTCTAAACTCAGGTCGAAGGAACGTTTGATGTTCAGAGAGATAAATATCAGAAGGGATAGCACCTTTGAAGTATTCAAAGGGAGGTAGAGATTGAAATCATCTTGCAGAGGTCAAGTTTAGGTGGAGAACGCTAAGTCATTTTGGCCAGAGATCCTTGAGCGGAGTGAACGAATGGTGAGATTTCTTCATGGCGAAGTACTGAAATCCCGCGGACCATTGGATCTTTTAGATATGTGGGAAGGTTAAGACTGATCGTCTTTTAGCATTCAGAATCTCAGGAGGAGAAGCAACTGGAGTCATTGATCTCGCGCTTCGAACTTCACTATTTCAGAGTTTGGGGTTTGGAGCAGCAAGGGATTTTGGAGTCACTGCATTGTGAACTCCTGACTTGGGAAATCCCAAAAGAATCGAGACCATTGATCTCATGCGAAAGGGACAAAAACTCGTTAATCCCCTTTTCGACATTTCAGGTCCCGAGAGTTCGAAGGCGTAAAAACATTTCATCTGGAGTTACAAAATCCTGAATCACGAAACCCCGAAATGTGAAAAGGACAATACTCGTTAAGCCCCTTTTCGACATTTCAGGTCCTAGGAGTTCGAAGGGTCTAGAAAAGTTGCCGCCGGAGTTGCAAAATATCGAATCGTGAAACTCTGAAACTCTAAAGTGTTGGGCCCACAGTCCTTTCACATTTCACAATTTAACACTTCTTCTTTCATTTTTTTTGTGCATCAGGAGTTTGTAAACCTCGAAATCCCGAAATCCTGAAATGTTGGGTCCTCAGTCTCTTCGCATTTTGTGATTTGGCAAACAACGTGGTCTTTTGTCTTTTTTGTTCTGTGTTTCTAATCACCGAAACCTGATTGAATTCATCCTTTCACACCATTTTGTTTTCCAAGGTTTAAACTATTAAACAAAAGTCTAAGTTAATTTTTCGGTACAGGTCCTGATTAAGTGTCTCCGAACTCTTGTGCTTACAGAGCATTACAGTGGCCAAATTTAAAAGGGGTCATTCAAATTCGATTCCCTCAGACTCTTATAGGGTTTGGAAAAAGGGGAAAAAAAATTCCAAGGGTAGCTGGGGATTTGGTCCCGGTGGTTACAGTATAACTTTTGCAGAAATTTCTTCTATAGGATTGTCCTATTCGTTAGAGTACAATGAAATATTTGATAACCGATTACCGTTTGGTCTCGTTATGCCCTAAATTTTGAATACAACTGTTATTGCGTTGAAGACAAGCCCTGTTTTTCAAACGCTAGATGTTGGATAGACTTATGCTAGATCTAAATACTAAATCATTTTATCTCATTTCGACATTCCATATAATTATTACCAAGGTGGTTTAAATCTGCAATAGTGATTATTTAGATTGGATATAATGGTCTAAGTAAAGTTTTGATTCTATGTTTTTCTTCCAGAATAATATATGTATATATATCTATACTTTGTTCATTGTTTAGGCCAAAGGGATGGTAGGAGTTGTAAATCGTGTGTTGCATACATAGAACTGTAAGGGAAACTGCTGTAATAGTTGGTCTACCTACCTCAGCTACAGATCTGCCTCTACACAGTCTGTTTAATGGAAACGAAAATGTAGCATAGTTTACAAAACTCAGAATGTTGTTCCCGACATTATCCATACAGTTAGATTAATGAAATTTCAGCACAACTTCCACTCCCAATATGCCAATCTCAACATTGATTTCACTCAGAAAACAAATAGAAATAAAATAGTAGTGAAACTAATTTAGAGGAGATTTCTTCCAGAATTTAACCATGCAAAAATCCTTTTAACTATCATAACTAATAAAAGGTCAATTCTATCGTTCGTTCATATTTAATAAATACATGACATCAGATATCAAATCATTCAAACGAAAAATGGAAATCATTTCATTTTTAATTTAACAAATATATAAAATAATATATAAATATATTCAAACAAAAAAGGAGTAGAGCAACATATCTTAACCCAATCATGAGAAGACAAATGAAACAACTATGTTCCTTCGAACTGTAGAACAGGGCAGCCAAATCACTTGCCCAGTTCACCCCCTAGCCTGACCATAAATCCATGAGGGATAACTCGGAAACTCCTCCTCAACAATGTCCTTCAATTCCAGCAGTTATCCTCTTGCCTCATACTTACTCAGCAGTTCTCATAACAACAAGGAAAATATGTTTCAGAAGACTCCTCTTGCCTCACACTCAATCTGTAGTGTTCATAACAGTAAGAGAGCTCAAAAATCTTTTTCCCCGGCATACTTGGCAGGGTCTTGCCTCCTTTCATATGTTATTTATCAATTTTGTCCAGGTCTTTTTCCCTCCCTTGGGGATTTTCCCAGCTTTCTAAATCCCTGATTTTTCAGGGGCTGCCAATGGCCAAATCTCTGATTTTCCACTTGTAATAACCATCCCAAAGGTAGTTCCAACATGTTCCCCACTCATGGAGTCATGGTCAGTTGATTTTAACATGGTTGTTCCATTTGTCCTCCTCCAATTAATATAAATAGTTTGTTTTTATACAAGTGTCATAGTCAAATAGTTAGTTGAGTCCAATCAGAACTCTGCTCAACAGTCATAATAATTAATCACGATTATCAAATTCAAAATTTGGAATTGTCATAAATGGAAAAAAATTTCCAAATTCGAATTTACTAAAAACAGAAATAAATTTCCAGCAAATTTAATTTCCAAAAATATTTTATTTTTGGGGGATATCAAATCCTTTCCCCCTTCAGTAAAACACTATCCTCAGTGTTTGTTCCTTTCTTGAAACAGGGTTGGATGAGATTTCCGCAAATCTCCTTCCAACTCCCAAGTGGCCTCCTCAGGACTAAAGTGCTTCCATTGCACCTTTACTTGAGCAATGGCTCTATTCCGATGTGTTATTTCTCTCTGGTCCAGAATGTGCAGTGGTTCCACCTGGAACTCACCCTCTGGTTCCACCTACACCAATTCCCAATAAATCCTATGAGTAGGGTCATGAATATACTTTTTCAATGAAGAAACATGAAATACATTATGAATTCTTAGATTAGCTAGAAGTGCAAGTTGATATGCTATGGGTCCAATTCGAGCTAGTATCTCAAAGGGCCCACAAAACCTGGGTTCCATCTTGGCATAGTTCCCTAACTTCAACGAGCTTTTTTAGGCTTTTACCTTCAAATAAACATGGTCTCCTACTTGAAATTCCAAGTGTCTTCTTTTCTGATTTGCATAGCTCTTTTCTCTGTCCTGTGCTTCTTTCAAGCTCTATTGTACCTTCCTTACCATGTTCTCCATTTCTTGGAGAATCTCTACTCCAACCATGATTCGGTAAGATGAGTTATCCCAGCTAATTGGATTTGTACACTTTCTTCCATACAGTATTTCGAAAGGGCTCAACTTAGCCGAAGTTTGGTACCCATTGCTATATGCAAATTCTACTAGGTGTAGGTAGTCTTCCCACTTGTTCAGTTTTGTTATTACATACATGCGGAGCATATCCTCTATGATTTGGTTTGTCCTTTTGGTTTGTCCATCCATTTGGGGATGATAACTCGTACTGAAATTCAAATTAGTATTTATCCCTGCAAACAATTCCTTCCAAAAAGAGGATGTGAATTTTATGTCTCTATCTGAAATCACCATTTTAGGAATACCATGCAGTCTAAAAATTTCTTTCATGAATATTTTAGCAATGTTTATAGCTTTAAAAGTAGACTTTATAGGAATAAAATGTGAAGAATTACTGAGTTTATCGATTACAACCATGATAGAGTCATTATGTTTCTAATTTTTAGGCAAACCTGTTATAAAGTCCAGCGATATGGTCTCCCATTTCCATTCTGGTACTGGTAATGGCTGTAATAGGCTGGCTAGATGCTGGTGTTCATCCTTAAGCTGCTGACAATCTTGGCACCTAGCCAAGTATTCTATTATTTCACCTTTCATGTTAGGCCAGTAAAACAATTTTCTAAGTGTTGTTATCATTTTTTGGTAACCTGGATGACCAGAATATGGTTTCTTATGCACTTCATCCAAAACTGTTAATTTTAACTCTGTTGAATTTGGTATGTAAAATCTTTTTCAAAATCGTAATAATCCCTTCTTGTCGATACTTAGATCTGGTTTATCTGAGTCTACGGTACTGTTTTGTAATTCTTCCATCATCTTAGTGTAATTTTCGTCGCTAATACCGGTCATCCTTACCTTTTGTTCCAGATCACTTTCTGCCCTACTGATATTTACTTCAAATAACCCATGGACTCTTCTGCTTAAAGCGTCTACTACTTTATTTTCTTTGCCCTTGATATGTCTGACTTTGAATTCAAATTCTCTCAAGAAGGATAACCATCTGGCTTGTCGTGCATTGAGCTCTGGTTGACTAAACAGATATTTCACACCACTATTATCTATGAATAGTAGAAATTTCCTTCCCATTATGTAGTCTCACCACATCTTTAATGTGTGTATTACCGTTGACAATTCTAAGTCATGAGTGACATAATTTCGCTCATGTCCCTTTAATTTTCAAGACTCAAAACAAATAACATGTCCTTCCTGAGTTAGGACATCACCTAGTCCCTCTTTACTTCCATCAACACATACTGTAAAGTCTTTATCTGGGTCTGTGATCCTGATTTATGTAGGAACACAATGAAATACAGAAATACACATAAACGCAGAGATGTAGTAGAAATAATACTTCATTTCATTAATAACAAATGACTAAAATATGCTTACAGACAGAATGGAAATAAACTAGCTAGGGCGTTGGTAGCTTATCTCTGAGAAGAGATGTGGCTGCTACTTGCATCTGTGAGAAGATGATTACAATGAGGATCTAGAGGCCTTTTTTACAATATATGA
>JASDQU011401252.1:44957-56789 GCA_032191745.1 Picea mariana
TTCTTCTTCATCATATTCTTTTGGAACATAATTTCAATCCTTCATCTTGGGTCATATCTAACAACAAATGAGCAACATGTTCTACCTAGCATTTGTGAAGAAAATACCTACTCACATTGACTTGAAAGGACATGGCACTATATACCCAACACTAATAACATTGTATTAATCATGATAAATCCATTACCATTCTCAATAATAGTTATATCAATATCAGGTTCATTCATCTATAATCCATACCAACCAACCTTGAATACAACTATTTTGAAGGATTTCAAGTCTATCTCATGTATATCTTCCAAAAATCCATAGTATCTATTTCCAAATACTACCAAATGCCTGCACTGCTCCATGAAACATTAGTAACCTAAAAAACTACAATTATCCCATGGTCAGAGATTTTGTTTTGGCCATACAACGATTTGATGCGAAATTTTTAGCCATTGCACCACATAGTCGTGTGGTGTTTGACTTGCATGCTCTACAAGTTAAAAATGTGTTGTCAATTAATAAAAATATGTACATTGAGTTAATAGTTTAAGGGAAAAACACACGGCACATACATTGGAAAAACAATTAAAAATTAACGGATAATGCTTACTTGTCTATCATTTGCACCATACATTAATTCAATCTCCCTCTGCTTAACACTAGTATATTGATCTAGATGAGCTCTTCTAATCAATTTTTCCACCCCATTCCATGGTAACCTATCATTAAATTATTTACATCAGTCTATCCATACATTCCTCATGTTAATTTTATTTGAAACGTATAAATGCATTACATCCCACTCTCAGTTATTGATATGAAAAAATAAGAGTTGATTTAGGTATCAATAAATCTTAATAATATATATACAAAAAGAGAAATAGGTACAATAATAAAAACTAATATAAAACATTTTTGATTTTGTATTGTCTCGTCGTTGACTTTCCTCCATCTACCTTTCCCCAACAAAACCTTCCCTTGAAATTTATTGGTGGATTTGACATCCCAAATGTAGGGCACATTGATAAGCATTGCTACATTAGGTAGATACTCATTAATATAAACCAAGGATTGATATATGTGTTGTTCTTGAGATTACACTTAAGGCTTAAAAGAGTAATGTCAAGGAATCATACATTTAAAAGTTGATTTTGAAAGGTGTTTTTCCTTCCGTTAGTTATAAAAGATTTAATTCCTCAAATGAAAATAATGACAGAATAGGACAAAGGTCGTAATTTGTCATTTGAGTTGATTTGTGAAATCAGATGGTGTGAGGGAAAACTTACAAAACTGCTAAACGAAATAAGGCATCAAATGCAAGATGAATCTTTCCTTATTCACAATAGAAGAAAATAAAGCATGCACTCTTGAAAGGATATAAGATTCGACTATCCAAGTATCTCACATGTCTTGTATTTACTTACAGCAAATACAGAGGAAAAATTGTTTTCTTAACGAACAACCGATTTGATGTGATTAGAGTAGCTGTGGTACTAAATTGTAAACACTTGCTTATCAAAGAGACATAAAAGAAACTAGAAATATGGAATACGAGAGGAAAATATAACTCAAATTGCACAAAAATTGGAATCTATGTCTGCACTTGTATTAATTCTCACACAAGGATATTTTATCTCTATTACATTTGACAAGAAGCAGCCTGTTTTAAGTCTTAGAACTATGTATTTATACAAAAATGATCATCAACCTCAGGCAGTTGGAATTCTTACAATTTAATATTACAAATAAAAATTGGAACATTTCATCTAAATATTTTTATCTCTTTGCCTACTGGCAGAGACATTTCTTCTTCTCGAACTCCAGCTCAAAAAATAGTTGGTCTCTAATCATGACTTGTGTATTATTTGTTCCCAGACGTGCCAACTCTCCCTTGCTCGACACACTGAACGCACATGCCCACAAATTTCACCACCAGCCTGGAAGGATCTATTGTATCATTTGATTCAAGAGTATATAACCTCTTTTATATATGAGGTAGCCTATCTTCCATCCTCCTGGCTTCTAGAGACAGAGATTGTAGTTGTAAGCTAGGATTGACTATCCATTTGTTTATCTGAGTAAGGTAAACTTGCTTCAATTGTAAACTTTCAGCTCTGGATTCTTCCATACTTGTCTTGAAATCAAATTGATTTCTAGCTATATCAATTTGTCCCAAGGATTTGGGGATATTATTTCTTCCAATGCATAGTGACTCCTTTTCAAGAGTGTAGAATGCTTCTTCAAAAGCTTGCTTCAAATCTCTGGCCAGTCTTTTGCTCTCCACCATATTGGCCTCCCAGGTCTTAAGTATTATGTCTCCTCAGGTTTTCTCTGAGAGGGACAATCTGGTGACCCTGGAAACTTCCTCTTTTGATGCTGCTAGGATAGCCTTCTGGAATGTGACTCTAGTTGCAGTGGCCTCCTTCTCTTTTATGCATATATTGTTTAAAGAGTGTTATGATGATCGATAATAATTTTGAATGTCTTCAATTTTAGCAACGGGATTTGTTGGGCCGATCCCAATTTCTCATGTACCTCTAAATCTTAGGCTCAGAAAGATGATATATCTACTACTACATTTTTGGTCAAGCTTATTTTTGCCTACAGCTGTTTGACCAATTCTCCCTATCGTATGACCAATTCTCTACTCGCATGTGAACTTTTATGCATCTCGTCAAGGTTGATCTTGAGCTATTGAATTTTTTGCCTATAATGGGCTCTAATCTGCTCGAATCCTTTATTCATTTCTCTTATGACCCCTTGTTCTACACTATTTACTTGGTCTCGCAACTAGTTCACCAGTAGATCCTTCTGCTTCAACTTTCCCTTTAGGTTTCCAACTGAAAACTGGTTTGTTGTGGTAAAGGCTCCCAATGAATCTTCCACGTTCATAGATAAATATGTTTCTTCTTGGGCTTGTCCATCATACATTACTCTATGTCTCTTGATAGGCACACCCTCCCTCTGATGTACTTCTCTTTTTACTATAGCTTTTCTCTTCTTGCTGAAGAAGATGTTGGAAGAGGGAATCTCTTCTACCGAAATAGGCATAAGATCTTCTATGAATACCACTTCAGCACTAGGATTACCTCTACTGGACTGTAAAGGTGTGATATATTGGATAGGGTTTCCTATCTCGGTGGATGGTTGTTTCTCGGCTGCATCAGAAGCTGATTTACTTAGTGTGACTGGTGGTTTCTCTTCTCCCCTTCTTATCAAGGCTTCGGCATGAGCTTTAGCTTGATCACTTGGTGGATTTTCCAACATGGTGTCCTCCTTCTAAGTCAAAACATCAATTTTCTCTAGATGTTCTTGAGCATCCTGTCTATTGGAGCTCCCTGTTTCTACACTCTGGGTCTCAATTCTCTGTGCAGTCGGAGGCATTGGGGTTTCTCCCTGCAATTCTCTGGGAAGGTTATTTCTTCGATGCTTCTGGAAATTATAAAACTCGACCAATTGGTCTGGAGCCAGATTTTGCACTTGAATCAAGACTTCCCAATAGGACCTTGATCCTCAGACTACTTCATCCAGAGGATGATCTTCATGTTCATACCTTTTCAAATTGTAGAGGGCCATGTGATTACCTACGATCCTTTGTGGATCGTGCTTCTTGAATTAGATATTGACCAGCTTGATTTCTTCTAGGGCTAGGGCCTCTACTTTCGAATGGCCAAAATCCAATAGAGAAAACATACCAATCTGCATGGGAAAGACAGGCCATACCATTTTTTGTAGTGCTTTTAGTTTCTTACAAATTCCCCCATGCACAGTTTGATGTGCTACTTCATGGCACACCAATCGATCTGGTAGAAATTTAGGTAGAGCATGCGGAGGAACCGAACAACCAAAAACCCTAATATAGGAGAAATGCTCTTCCATGTACCAGTATTCTATCTTCCCTAGATTAGCCACTTTTTTGTCAGAAATCCTGGGAGGTGGGAAACAATATATAGCGGTATGCATCGGCACCACCACCCAGTTGCAGATTTCGTAGAAGAAATCTCTCGTTTTCTCCTCCCAAAGCTTCGAATGATAAATATGTATCGGCTCAACACTGGTTGGAGTCTAGTTCCAGCCCATCAAAGGGAAAGGTGTCCTAAAACAGACAACGTCCATGATCTAAGTCGACATGAAAAATGAAGTAGGTTTCCCCTTGGCTTTTAGTGACTAATATTCTATAATTTCCCTAACCAAATTGTTAGACAATATTTTGGCCCAATCAAAAGAATATCCGTCTGCTACTGTATGCATAATAGGCACCCATGGCAACAATAAATGGGTAGTGTTTTCCCTCTCATAAAATCTACACATCATCATGGCCACATACATCATGTGAGGCTCTAGTGAGGAAATTGCATATACGCCATGGGAGTCAGCTCTGAACATCTCAGGGCGAGAGCACCAATCCTTAATTAAGTCGGGCAAGTTCTTTTCGTATTGGGTGCATTCCTTCCCATCGAAGTCCATTAAGAAGTTGGAATTATAAATGAAGTTGGGCGCTGGAGATAATTTGTACATTACCTATAAATGTTCTGGTTGGAAAGACCCAACTGCAAAAAAAATTGAATTGTAGATGGTCCTGGTCGGGATATCAACGTTTTCCAATGCCAAACCGATCATATCATTTTAAGGAAGGATTCTAGGCCTCATTTCTATCTTATGTAGCTCTGATTGGGCAACGGTTTTGTATTTGGTAGCCAAGGTCTCAGTCTCCTCGTCGCTTGAATCGTCTGGGAAGTTGACCAATTCATGTTTTAGAATATTGAATACTTGCGTCCAGGTTCTAATGGAGTCTATGATTATGGGCGAAGTGTTGGAAAGGACATCTTTGTTCTGACTTGAACTTTCACCAGAGGCTTTAGCTGCTTTTCGTGGAGCCATGGTATCAGACCTCAGAACTCTGCTACCTGTCACAACAAATGCACAAAATTCTTTATCTTGAAAACTTATTTCTCTGTGAAAACGCACAATGAAATTCAAACTTCAATATCTCTTTCCTTTAATTGCATCAATTTACAAATATCTCTACCGAAGAAGTATTTACTTTCCTTAATGAAAACGATTTAGGCGGTGGATTTGGAATGATTGTCGTAGGTCACTTATTAATGTCATTAATTTCTGGTGGTTCATGATTAGAAACTTTGACAATCAACATTGGAATTTACCCGAGTTATGATTCAACGAAACATTAATCATGAAATAATTTTTCTTAACCCACTAATTAATCGTGTTTAACCATGCAGTAATTCGTGGTTTCGGACTTCGGGATATCAGGTAACCTCTTGAGATAAGATTCTTGAAATGCTAAATTGTGCAAGGATTAATTAATCTTTTAATCGTATTTAATATTTAATTAATCATGTTTATCATTAAGCATTCTTTCGTGGTTTCGAGCCTCAAGATATTAGATAACAGTTCAAGATATGACTTCCGAAATGTGAAATCGCGAAGGGATTAATTATTTACTAACCGCTCTTAATCCTTAATTAATCCAGCTTACTGCTTAAGATGTTCGAGAGCTTGGGTTTCGTGAGTTAGGGATATGAAAGATGGCAAGGGCCCAAACTCTGAAATTGTGAAACTATTAATTAAGTATTAATTGAGATTAATTTATTTAAAGCTAGTTTAACCTTTTATTATCCACATGTTTCGGATATTGGGACTTCGGAAATGTTGTATGCTGGAAAGCCTAAAGTGTGAAACTCTGAAATCCAAAATTCTAAATCCTACTGTTGGCCCTTGGTTATGGAAGCAAGCAAAGATTAAGGGAGAAAAGGCAAAATGTGAACTACACAGAAGACACAATGACTGATATTGGGTCGAAGTGAGCAGAAGAGTAGAAAAGACAGAGTGAAGTAAGAGAAAGAAATTCGTTGGGCTAGGAGATCGAGGATGACAAATTAGAGAGGAAGACGAATCAGGGACAACTTAGCAAGAATAAAAATCCATTGTTGGATGCTTTGGAGCACCGCGCGAGAAGAAAGGAAAGATAGGTTGGCAAAGCCTTGAAAACATGGGTCAAGTTGACCTAGGGTTTTATACACCTAGGGTTTTGGTATCTAGGGTTTTGAAACTTAGGTCTCGACCTAAGGATATTGGTGATTCATTGTAATGTATAAATAAAGGTCTAAAGGACTTGGGATGGGTTGTTCATTGTTGGTTGAGAGTTCACAGTTACTATTGAGTGATTTTTGTTGTGTGAGAGAGAAGTGTTGAGTGTGAGAGCCTTCTGGTATTGTAAGATATTTAGCTGGGTGCGATGATCGACCCTATAGCTGGGTGCACAGGGAAGGAGGGAAGATAGAGAGAAATAGAGAAGATCTGCTAGCTAAGAGCACAGACAATAATTGTATGCTTTCATCTTAATATATTACAAAGCACAGTTATGTGGACGTAGCCCTAGGGAGAGGGTGAACCACGTATATCTTGTGTTATGTGTGATTGATGTTGTGTTCTCTGTAATTTGGTATGTTGCTATTGTGATATTGTGTTAGATCTGAAATATAACTTGTGCGGTAGGTTTATGGAAGATAAAGAATAACTAGGTGGTTGTGTGTTATTGTTGTGAATCCACTCTGCATTTCCTTTGGTTGTAGACACCTGTGTCCTGCAATCCCCTATAGCTACTTCGGGTGAGACTGCATCTTCTTCACAGGTGTTGCCGAAAGGGCCAGTAGTTAAGGCTTGTTGGTGTGTTGTCAAAGCTAAACCATGGGTCTGCCCCTGTGCCAACAAATGGTTTCGTTTCCAGGACAAGAATCTTCTTGAGGGAATGTCAAGGTGGTTTCCATCAAAGACAGATATTCAGAAGTGGATAGAAGATCAAGAAAAGGACTTCGTTGAATCCCAGAACAATAACCCTAATCTTAGTACAGAGGATTGGTTGGGAAGATATATATTTACTGATATACAAGAGATTTTCTTTGGAGGCATTCATCGGGAGTTATTTGAGTGGTTGGCTAGGTTAATAAACACCCAATTTGAGATCAGATCTAGACCACCTATGGTTTCGACATTGGCATTGATAAAGAAGTTCAAGAGAGTTGATAATGCCATGTCAAGAGGAGTAGATCACTGGTTTGATAGTACCTTTAGAGGGTATATCACCGAGTTTGTTGTTGACAGAGTAGAGTCATATAGCCAAGCTGAGAGATATTTCTTTAAGGGACCCAGAGGGAAATTTTTACACTTTTTGAAGTTGAGGATCAAGATGCTATTGCATGAGAAGAACAACTTGAAGATACAGTAGTTGGTCGGATTGGAAAAGGCTAATGTTCAAGAACTCGAAAAATGACAACGACACAAAGACTGGATATATGCGCAGTGGGAGAGCATTCAGAGAAGTTCCTCTTACGAACCTGTTTAAGAAGAACTACGGGGACGAGGGTTTCTATAGTGGAGAAGAGGCATATATGACAGACGAATAGCATTCAGAGCCCACTAGGACAAAGGAACCTTAACGAGAAGATCCAGAAACTTCAAGAAATGCACCGACTGTTGAAGTAAGTACTATTATTTCTCCTGTTATTTCAACAACATCAAGCAATTAGAGTAATCAGAGTCACCAGAGCACTCTGAGCACTGTCACTAGTAGTCCACCACATATTCAGTCAGGAAACCTAGGAAGATCTATGGAAGATGAGATGAGGTTACCCACCTTCAAAGGAGATGGATCTGAAGATCCTGATCAGCACTGGTTTCTATGTGAAGTTGTGTGGAGTATTAAGAATATCACTGATGAATCTATCAAATGAACTCAGTTCAGCACTACCCTAAGAGGTCGTGCACTGAGATGGTACATGAAATTCATCTAAGGAGCTGCACCTAAACCATTGAACGCCATTAAGAATACGTTAATTGCAGAATTCAAGAAACCTAAGTCAGAGTCATGGTACATTATAGAACTAAAAGAAAACAAGCAGAGAACAAATGAACCTATGTGGGAGTTTGATCAGAGGTTTAAGACCTTGACAGACCATTTGATTTTTCAGATCCCAGATGAGCAGAACAAGGAATGGTTCATTTCTACCCTCTTACCACACATCAGAGTTCCTCTGATGCAACAGAAGATTGCTTCGTAGGCAGAGGCGTTGGAGATCACCATGAAGTTAGAATCAGCCCCTATGGGAGAATCCAGCTTAGGTATGAGTCTAATCTTGAGTCATCTAACTAGCTTATCACTGTAGGTCGAAGATATGAAGAAAGACAAGGGAAAAGATAAAAGAGAAGATATATGGTGCAATAGGTTCAAATCAAAAGGCCATGACAAGGAACATTGTCCCCTATTTCATGAATACTTGGCCTCTGGAGCTCCGACCCCTTTGAAGCAAGATACCCTACCCTGGTGCGAGGTATGTAGAAATCGACATTGCCATGGCAAATGCTATTATTGCAAAAATATGTCTAGACACCCACAAATCGTTATTTCATGTTCTGTAAGTCAGTAGGACATGATGACAAGGATTTTAGGGCTTACGATCTCATGCATGAAAGGTCGAGGGATATATACAAAATTCAAGGCAAAGTACAACAAGAAGGAATCACTATGCAGTATAATCCCCCTGGGAGAGGAAAGTTCAACCCTCGTGGTGGATTCCGAGGAAGAGGAAGAGGAGGAGGTATGGGTCGAGGTCGAGGACAGATCATCTATTATAACTGTGCATACCCAGGACACTTGGCAAAGGACTGTCAAAACCCTTTTATGACTTGCAGCTACTGCAACTCATTCGAACATGTTATTGAGGAATGTCCATCATTTCTGGCTAAGCTTCAGGAGAAACAAGGAGGAAACCAGCAAATACAACTAATCAAATCAGAACCTTACGGAGCAGATCCCAAAGTCACTGTTATCACTAGAGGATGTGTTGTTACAGGAGAATACAGAGAGACCCAAGGAAAGACTACAGAAGAATCAGGAGTCAGGAAATCTACAGAAAAGACACAAGATTTTGATCCAAGAAAATAAAATAAGATATTTGAGGAAGCAAGAAAGGAATTTGGAAGAGATCAGGCTTCTTCATCAAAGGTTCGACCAAAAGTAAGAGAATGTGGAATGCATATGGCATTTGATCGACCTACTTCACCTGGAGATGGAAAAGAGGTGAGTAAACTTGTCAATTTCTTGTATACATTTATTGAGTTGATTAAATATGAAAAATCCATACAATAACTACAAAATTTTCTCAGATGGTATGAGATAGGAAGGGTAGATCCTTTGCTGAATAAAGCAGTACATCAACTATCCAAGAAGAGAAGGACAAAGAAATAACTACACCTTAATACTCAGATTAGAGAGTACGATATAGACTATGTGGTCCTCGACTTAGGGTCGGAGGTCAATGTCATGACGAAGCAGACCTGGGCACTTATGGGAAAACCTAAGTTGATCTATTCCCCTATCAAGCTTAGGATGGCTAATCAGCAAGCTGTAATCCCCTTTGGAATACTGGAGCATGTTCCTGTGGACATCGACGAAGTAAGGACGTTTGTAGATTTCAAGGTGATTGAGATAGTTGATGATAGTTGTCCTTACCCTGCGCTGTTAGTAATTGATTGGGATTTCAATAATTCCACTGTGGTTGATTTAAATAAAAGAAGAATGAAATTTGAAGGAGATGGCCTTAGGGTCATTTCACCTTTGGATCCCGATGAAGGTCAAAGATACACAGAACCCATCAGAGAAGAAGACCACGCATATGAACTAGAAAACATATACAAATTAACAACCAAACAACGGGATTACATTAATCCTACGACGGATGGGAACCTAAGCTAGCGAAGTGACAACACATGTTCATCGGATTCAAAAGAAGCATTAGAGAACTGGCAGAACAAAATGTATGAAGTATCTACAAGGAGATGTGCTAGATTAAACAAAGAAGTTCGTTGGATCAACACAATAGTAAGTAACTTGCCCACCTTTGATGGTCTAAATCATTTAGAAGCATTATTTTTGACTTTGAAGTAATTGTACCAATAGAACAAATATTGTTGGCAATGGACGAGGCCCTGAAAGAAACTCCAGCAAGATGGTGGGGGACACACAAAAAAAATATTACAAACTGGGTATAATGTCACACTTTGATGACAACACGATTTTCAGAGCAAGTAGAAGGTTGTGAAGTTAGGTACATAGGTCAAAGTTGTCTGAAGGACCATGTGCAAAGTTGTGAGGAATCCTAGAGCAACATTCCTCAAGAATAGTGGGTACACAAATTCATTAACACACTAGACACAACCCCTATCAGCTGATATCTTCAAGTAGAATTATGCCTCATCACTGCAGATTGGGAAGGTATGACCTAGAACTTTGTAACCACCTTTTTGTTTGAAATCCAATATCCTACAGTAGATCAAGCATTACAGTTTGTAAGAAAGAAAGTGTTCGAGGAGGCACCTAGCCTCCCTTTGGAGAAAGAAGAGGATGAATGGATTGCGCCTCTTCAGAAGTTGCAAGGCTATTACAATATCAATGTTGTTGAAGACGATGATCCTAGGAATGTGAACATCGCAAAAAAAGAAGGAAAGAGAGACATAGAAGGACCAGGAGTTGAACTACCTTTCATTGGACAACTGATCAAGATCAAGAAAGTCAACATTGGAACAGACTAGACACCAAAACTTGCAAATGTTGGAGATTATTGGGATGTTGCCACTATTGACAAGATCACAAAATTATTGCATGAATATCAGGACTTATTTCCAACTAAGTTCACTGATATGAAGGGAATTAAAGGGCCCATGGCAGAGATGATGATCCCTTTGAAACCAGATGCAAGGCAAGTTAAACAGAGACCCTACAGATTGAATCCTAAATATAAGGAGAAAGTGAAGATTGAGCTAGATAGAATGTTGGAAGCAAGAATCATAGAACCTGTTGAAGAGTCGGAGTGGATTATCCCTATGGTGGTACAAGATAAAAAGATAGGAGAAATCAGGATCTGTGTATATCTTAGGAAGTTGAATAATGCTTGTTTTCATGACCCATTCCCTACACCATTCACTGACGAAGTCTTAGACAATGTAGGAGGACATGAAGTATATTCTTTTACAGATGGATTTTCTGGATACCATCAGATCCGGATTGCCAAGGAAGATCGCCATAAGACCACATTTGCAACAGAATGGGGATCCTACCAGTATACAGTCATGCCATTTGGATTGAAGAATGCACCAACCATCTTTTCCAGGGTGGTGGTCGAAGTGTTTAAGGATTTTTTACATAAATTCCTGGAAGCATATTTTGATGATTGAACTGTTTTCGGCATTTTGCAAAATCATATTCAATGTTTAAGACTAATGTTGGATAAGTGCAGGCAGTGTTAGACTTCCTTGAACCTAAAGAAGTGTATCTTCTTTTCACCCTTCGGAGTGTTGCTGGGCCATATTGTGTGTAAGCAGGGATTGTTGGTAGATCGATCCAAAATTGCCATTATAGTCAATCTACCCCCTCCTACTTCAGTCAAACAATTGCGCACTACACTGGGCCACACTAGATACTACAAAAAGTTCATTAAAGGATATGCATAGATCACAACACCCATGGAGAAGATTTTAAAAAAAGACTGTCAGTTTCATTGGTCAGAAGAATGCCAACAGAGCTTCGACACACTGAAACAAAAAATGGTTACTGCGCCCATTTTGGTTTTCCCATATTGGAGTAAGTAATTTCACGTGTATGTCAATGCATGTTCTATCGCACTAGGAGAAGTGTTAGCACAACCGGGAGCTGGAGACATTGACCACCCGTTATCCTTTGCTAGCAGGAAGCTATCAACTGCTGAGATTAATTACACTGCCACTGAGAGAGAAGGGTTAGCCATGGTGTATGCGTTGCAGAAG
>JASDQU011401253.1:12463-41982 GCA_032191745.1 Picea mariana
AAAAAAAAAAAAAATGATGAAGATGATTCAAATAGAAAACAAACATATAAAGGCAAAAGAGCCAAAAAGAAAGTCCTCAAGAAAAAAAAATTGCACCAAAGAAGACAACTTCTCATCAGATGAAGATGAAGTCAGTGAAAGTGAGAAAAAAATAATTCTATTCATGGAAATAGAAGATTGCGATAAAGAATACACCGAAGAAGAATATGAAGAGGTGGAAATTGACTACCGAGAATAATTTTTGAGTGCTATAGAAGTTATAAAAAGAGAAAAGAATAAAAACAAGAAGCTCCAAGCAGAACTAGACAAGATAGAAGACACTCAATAACTAGAGAAGATGATCACTGAATTGAAGGCTCAAATAGAATAAAATAAAGGAATTGAATAAGCACTCAAATAACAATTAGAAGAAAAAGACAAGATCATTGGAAATTTGGAAGCAAAGATTGTCACATTGAGAAACGACCTTCAAAAGAAAAATATGCAGAACAACTCAAAACTTTTGGATGACATTATCAACAGTCAAAGGCCTAATCATGACAAGTCTGGACTTGGATAAAATCATACAGAAAAAGGATCAATCTCCACAACGACAAATAAAGAAACATATCCAAAAATCTATGCAGAAACAATCAGAGGGGATAGTAATTTGTACAAGGAAGATCACAAGGACACTCCTCCACTAAGAAGATTCATATTTTCATAATCAACGAAAGTCAGAAACAAACAGAGCTCAAGAAGAAGAAGGATTCAGACCAATAACTCATTTCATAATATCTTCAACTCCCAAGTATCAAACTATCTTTTTTGGTTTATTTTATGCATGCAATAACTTTGGACATAAAGTTGTAAATTGCAGAGCTAATAGCAGGAACATAAACAACTTTGAAATTCAAACACAAAATGGTTGTCCAAAAAGGCCTAGTGAAACACAGAGAAGAAGCTACAACAGGTTTGAATGATTGAGCACTGAAGTGGAATGCTACAAGTGAAACAAATTTGGACACATGGCCAAAGATTGTAGAATGACAGTCCCTCCTAGAGAATCACAACAAAATAACAATAGTCACAGACATGAACCTCAGAAGACAACATGGATAAGAAAGAAAAATCATTATATCAATGAAGAAGGCACACTCACTCTATAATCCAATCATAAGAAACATGGTCGGTATGTTGACAGTGGTTTCTCAAAGCACATGACAGGTGATGAAGATAATTTTCTAACATTGAGAAAGGAAAGAGATGGATCAGTCTCCTTTGGAAACGACGACTCAGCTAGAATCATTGGAAAGGGCACAGTCAGAATTGGAAACAAGGATACCAAGGAAAAAAATGTTCTACTAGTGGAAGATATGAAACATAATCTTCTAAGTGTAAGTCAAATGTGTGACCAAGGTCACAATATTATGTTCAATTCACAAAAATGCGAGATAAGAAAAGCAGGTTCAGAAAAATTGGTTGCAACAGTTGTAAGAACTTCAAGCAACATATATATATTAAGTGAAATTGGAAATGAAAAGTGTTTTCTAGGGAATGAAGATGAAGTTTGGTTATGGCACATAAGAATGGGTCAGATAAACTTCGATAACCTTTTCAAAGTCAGCAAAAAGGAAGCAGTCAGAGAAATGTCCCAGATCACGAAGACAGCCAACACTTTATGCAAGCATTGTCAACGAGGAAAGAAAACAAAGACCAGGTTCAAATCAAAGGAATACTCAAAGACAAGACCACTGGGAATTGTGCATACTGATCTAGTTGGACCAACTAGAACAAAGGGTTTAAAATTTCACACTACTTTATGTTATTGGTTGATGATTATACAAGAGTGAATGCAGTTTGTTTTCTCAGGAATAAGTCAAAAGAATTTGAAAACTTCAAGGTATACAAGAAAATGGTTGAAAATGAAATGGATTCAAAAATCAAATGATTGAGATATGATAATGGAGGAGAGTTTACTTCAAAATAATTTATGGATTTCAGTAGCAAGCATGGTATAAAAAAGAGATTCTTCGTTGATAGAACACCTCAACAGAATGGGGTCGTCGAAAGAAAGAACGGGACATTGCAAGAAATGGCTCGAACAATGTTAATGGATTCCAAGTTGACAAATGTTTTTTGGACACATGCAGTGCATACAATAGTTCACATTCAAAATAGAGTAATGCTCAAGAACAACAGTGACAAAAATCCTTACGAGCTATGGAAAGGAAGACCAACAAATGTGAATCACTTCATATTCTTTTGAATCAAATGTTACATCAAAAGTGAAGATGGTAGAATGGGAAATTTTGATTCTCATATAGATAAAGGCGTACTTTTTAGTTACTCAAGTACACAGAAAGCATACAAATGTTACAATATAAGGCTCAAAAAATTTGTGGAAAGCATCAATGTAATGGTTGATGAGACAGGTGGACAAAAATCAAAAGAAGAAGAAAAAGATTCAGTGGAACATGTTTACAAAGAAGAAGCAAATGATGAAGAAGCAGCAGAAGGGGAAGATGAAGAAGATCAAATAGAAGTAGAAGAGAAAGAACAACAAGTACCTCCAAATACACCTAGCAAATGAATACAGAAGAATCATCCGTCAGATCAGATTATCGGGAACAAAGATGCAGAAGTTGAGACTAAAAGAAGAATTTGTTCACCAAAACAACTGCACCTAGAACTCTTATCTTCGATTGAACCAAATATTTTTTAAGAATCCAACAAGGATGAATTATGGATAAAGGCCATGGATGAAGAATTGGATCAAATAGAGAAGAATGACACTTGGGAATTGGTTCCAATACCAAGGTACAAGAATGTAATCGACACAAAATGGTTCTTCAGAAATAAATTGAATGAAGATGGACATGTTAGCAGGAACAAATCTAGATTGGTATGTAAAGGATACGCACAGGTTGAAGGTATCTACTTTGAAGAGACATTTTTCTCAGTTTCCATAATGGAAGCAATCAGATTGATACTATCTTATGCATGTTCAAATAATATTAAAGTGTATTAGATGGATGTGAAATCACATTTTCTGAATGGAGAACTAGAAGAAGAAGTCTACATTGAGCAACCAGAAGGATTTCAGTTATCAAAAAATGAAGATTATGTTTGCATATTAAATAAGGCCTTGTATGGTCTCAAACAGGCCCCCCAGAGCATGGTATTCCATACTAGAAAGATACTCACAGCAGCAAGGGTTCAGGAAAGGAAATGCAAACAACAACCTCTACATTAAGGTGACTCAAGATAGTATTTTATTAATTGAAGTTTATGTTCATGATATTTTTTTTGGAAATGATGATGACATGTTGAGCTAGAAATTTGCAAAGGATATGCAGAATGAATTTGAAATGTCATTACTTGGATAACTATCCTTCTTTCTGGGTCTTCAGATATGTCAAACAAACCAAAGAATTTTTATTTCTCAAACCAAGTATATCAAAGAAATTCTAAAGAGGTTTGGAATGGAAGATTGCAAACTAGTCAGTACTCCTATGCAAACTAGTTGCAAGTTAAGTAAAGATGATGACTCAAATTCTACAGATCAGAGGAAGTACAGGTCAATGATTGGCAGCTTACTTTGTGTAACAACATCTAGACCATATGTAATGCAAGTAGTTGGACATGTGGAAATATTTCAAGCAGCACCAAAGGAATCGCATGTTCTAGTAGTAAAGAGGATATGGATATATCTCAAGGGTACAAAAGAATTTGGATTATGGTATCCAAAAGGAAAGGATTTATCACTTATTACCTACATAGATGCAGATTGAGAAAGTTGCATTGATGACCGACGAAGCACCAGTGGAGCAACGTTCTACTTGGGTGAGTGTTTGGTATCTTGGCTAAGCAAGAAACAATCATCAATATCATTCTCTACAGTCGAAGTAGAGTATATTGCAGAAACATCATGTTGTACATGAGTTCTATGGATGAAACAAACTCTAACATATATACAGGTTGAGTATGATGATCCCATTCAAATCTATTGTGATAATACAAGCATCATCAGTATCTCAAATAACTTGGTGATGCACTCCAAGATGAAGCACATTCCATTAAAGTATCACTTTCTATGGGAACAAGTTGCAGAGAAGGACATCAGAGTTGAACACGTGGGAACAAAATAACAAGTGGCAGATCTCTTTACAAAACCGCTTCCAAGGGAATCCTTTGAGTATCTTCGCTAGAGACTGAGAGTAATTTCTACTCCAAAATGAATTTTTTTGAATTATTATTTTATATGTCTTAGATTTACACAAGGAAGCTCCATAAAGAGGATAGTTTAGGTTGGGGGAGCAGTTTCAGGAAGAGTTTAGTCAAGGGGGAATCCCCAAGGATAGTTCAGTTAGGGGGAGAATCCCCGGATGGGAAGTTACATTTTCCATTGATTTCAAAGGGGGAGAGATTTATCAGATGTAGGATAGAGAGTTGGATGCTTGGAGAGAGAGCACAATGACATGGTTCTAGAGGGAGCGATGGTCACAGGGGGAGCATGAGCGATATGAATTCAGTATTGCATCAAAGTTTTTCCATCAATTCCAAAGGGGGAGACTCTTGACTAATTGGGTTGGTTGTCATTGATGTCAACCCTTGAAGCAAGTCTGGTAGCAAATTTCGGTAGCCCCAACAATATGATTAAGGGACTTCAATTTTATTGATGTATAATGGTATGAATTTTAATATGTTTGTAGGTAAGACTATTCTAGATGGATAGTACATGTCATGCCATTTCTGGTGATATGTGGAACGTCAAATAACTCCTCATGGTTAGAGAGTTATGGCCTGGTGAAGTGGAGAAACCTCATGAATTATCTATAAGGTCAAAGAAGTCAAATTAATTCTAGAAGCACCTAGAAGAAGTTGACTAGTCAAGTGGGTGAAACTAGGAGTTAGTCATGGGTTAAGTTGTTGCAATAAGAAAATAATTTAGTTGAAACTAGAAGTGGAGAATTTACTATTTGTAACAAAGTGAGTTAGAAGTGTACACGTGGTTAGAAGTGGGTTAGCCCTAAAAGAAGGAAAGTGGGTTAAGTTGGTTAGAAGGTAACCCCTTGAGCAAGCTACATGGAAGTATAAATAAGAGAGAAATGCTCTCCCATTAACACATATTGAATATCATTGAATATCTATTTTGYGAAAGGTTATTTGGGCAGGTATTATTGATAGAGAAAAGTGTGGCAGAAAAATCACAGTAGAAAAAGTGTGGCAGAAAAACTGTAGCGGGAAAAGTGTGGCAGAAAAATCGTGGYAGGAAAAGTGCGGCAGAAAAAGTGTGGCAGAAAAATCACAGTAGGAAAAGTGCAGMAAAAAAACCACGAYAGTAAAATTGCGGCAGAAAACGCGTTGCAAAAAACTCGCAGCAGCAAAACCGCGGCAGMAGAACGCTACAAGAAGAAAAAAAAAGGTATGGTTTTCATGTGTAGTGTTGAATTTATGAATATGGTTGAGGGTTTTCCATGTAAACCTGTTGGATKCCCTCTTGGAATTTTAGGGCTTGTTGTAGATTTGATCTAAGGCAGATCTACTGAAGTTTAGTATTGGTTCATGTTTGAGGGATTTTGGTTGAGGTATGTTGATGAAGTTAATGGTACATATAGAGGTTGTATAACAGTGAGGTTCTAGCACGTGGTTTGAGGTATAGACTTGTGGTATAGTGTTTGAGGTATATGTGATCAGATCAAATTGGTTTATGATTATATAGTGACAGGTTTCTCAGTGATATATTTGACAGAACATATTGTGACAATGACATATTGAGTTTCTACTTTTGGCACTTATATTTCAGGGTGGTTGGACGGGGCAAGGATAGGTGGTTCTAGCCACCTTTCGGTTGTATCCATAGAACATAGGGGGTTGTAGCCTCCTTCTTGTTGTATCCATATAATTGGGGAGTTGGAGCTTTCCTCAGGTTGTAGCCTAAAAATAGGGGGTTGAAGTCTCCTTCGAGTTACTGCTGGAAAACAAAGGAAGTTGGTGCTTCCAATGAATGTAATTCTTAAAAACAAATAAGAAAAATAATTATGTGGTTTTCTCTGGCATTGGATTTCCACATAAAAAACACTAGTGTACTGTGTATCTGTATAATTGTTCATTTGTTCATGGTTTATTTGCTCTGCACTTATTGGATGATAATTCTATATTGATCATAAAGATAAATAACACTTGCTTACTATGGTTAAAAGGATTAAAAATATATATTACTTATTCAACCCCCCTCTTAGTAATCCAACACAAAATAAGGTCCAAAAGTTTTAGGACCACAAATTATCAAAACGAGATCTACCCCTAAAATGGGATTTACAAGTTCATGTCTCTGATTTTCCACTTAGAATGTACAAAAATAGATGAGAAGTTATACAATGATTTGTTTTAGATGAATTTCATTATAAATGTAATTTTAATTGTATTGATATTTCCAAGGGCCATCTCTTCCACTATTCCGTGGTGAAATGAAATCTCTAATCCAACCTATTTTGAGTCTTGAATCAATTTTAACCATGTTGTTGATGTTTAAAGAAGTGATAGAAGATGTTATTTTATATTGCCTTTACTTTTAAGGTTAATTATTATAGAATGCAACTTAATATGCTTATTTTTTAGCTACTGAATTTTTCTCTAAGAGTTTCTCAAAATTCTATAGCCCAAAATGAAAATATACATTTTTTAAACCCATAAAAAATAAATTGTGAAAATTCAATATGAATTAATAAACTGTGTTTTTCTGGACTAAGATTGACCATGTAAATAAAAATTTATCTTACATTAAAAAAATAGCTTTCTTGTATATTACCTTATTTTGTACCAAGTTTTGAATGACTACTAATATGTAACCAAATTTACCTCTCAAATTAGGGTCTAATACCCTTGCAAATAATGTATATATCATTGATTGATTGATAGTTCATTATCTAATTGATAATACTAACCTCTATTGTTGTTTCAGTGAGATCTATAATAAAGTAAAAACAAAATAATATGTAATCCATAAAAAAAATACATTGTCAGATGACCATGTCATTCATAAGTTCTTTTAAGACCCTTACATGACATTCTTATGTCCAATCCATCATCACATAAAATACTAAAAGTTGATCTTGTTCAATTACATCAATAGCCTCTTCAAAAAGAACTAAAATAACATTAAAAAGGTACATTAATCAATCATTAATAGATAATATGTGAAATTACATCATTATTCAAAAACTAAGATAGGAATTTAAAGGATAAAATTAGATCCATAGTTCATGATTATATTCTAAAGAATGTAAATTCTAGGTTACTGAAATAATCCAGGTTCCTCATTCTAGCCCAACTCCAACTTTTGAGAGCCCATATACAACACTATTCATTTCCCTGCAAATATGAGATAAATATGTATATGAGAAAAATGTCAGTAGATTGAGAAATTCATCATACAAGGGTCATAATATAAAATTCATGAGAGCAATTTTTCCATGCATCCATTGGATAACCAACTTTGAGTCTCCAAAATTTGTAATTGGGATACACCAAAATCTTGTAATAGTTTCAAGACCAACTTTAAATCCATAAATTCATACAAATTGTTATTTTCTTGACCAATTCCATCTTTAAAATAAATTCTTTGATGTGAAGATAAGTATAGAATATCTCATGAACCTCCATTAATAGGGTTTCCCTGTGATGCACCATAAAAAAAAAATCCCATGGAATATCCTTGTTTATTGTCACTTCTCCTTGCATATGAGAGATAGATTTTTTCCTGCACCTATGGGTAAGGATTTAAAATATTTAAGGACTAGACATCACATTTGAGGGGAAGTGTCTATTTGTATTCAAACAAATTTAGATTTATATCAAGCCATACTCCCCATACTATGTTGAGTGAAAGTGCTCTAATTTTGGAAGTCTCCTTTATGTTACACCAAGTTTTGAAGGCCTCTTTGAGACTTCCTCCTACCCAAATATTCTCATTCCCTATTAAACTTTCCATCTCTTTCCATACCTTCTTGGATTATGGGCATTCCAACATGACATAAACTATAGATTCTTCTTCTTGGTGACAATGACAACACTATCTTAGCCCTATAAAATTCCTCGTTTGAAGAACATCCCATGTTGAAGCCTTGTTTTGTAATCTCAACCACATAAATATCTTGGTTTAGTTGGGAATTTTAATTTCCATATAATTTTCCACCACCATATATAGCGGTCTTGTTTTCCATCTTTTGCTAGAGATTTCTAGGAACATATGCTCTAGCTGGATTCAATGACTAGATCGGTTGATCATCTTCTTCCTTAAGCCTAGCATTGTTGCATATCAGAAGAATTGTGTATATTTTCCATTATTTTTCATACTCTTCCCCCAAACCAATTTCTTCCCGTGATAACCATTGATGGTGCCAAGTAGTGGACCTTTCCCAATTTGAAACGTGTATAAGATTAAAGTAACCTTTATTCCTTAACTCTTGAATCATCTAAAATGGAATTCTATGGATGCATTTTCTCTCTACCTAAGGGTCAATACCAATTTTCACTTTATCCCCTTTTCCAATTTTCCAAATCAACCATTTTCCAACCAAATGGAAAGCATAGATAAAAACTTTCCAAATTATTAAGGCATTATATTGTTGTTTGAGGGGATTTTTTAACCAATCCTTCACTATATTAGGGGCTATATACCTAAATCCTACTACCTAAACCCACAAACTTATTCCTTGAATTATCCTCCATACATTTGTTGTAGAAAGAGCCTTGGAAAAGACAAAGGGATTTTTGAGGCCCCATCCTCTAATGGATTTTGGTAATGCCATATGTTTTCAAGAGGCCAACACCAACCTTTTTCTTTTTTTGATCTTGAGACCAAATCAAATTACATAAAAGTTTCCCAATGGTTTCCAAAACACCTTTTGGGACCAAGGCAAGTGATATCCAGGAATCACTTCCAAAACTTCTTTACAAAATATTAGTTTACCATCTACAAACAGTAGATGTGTGATATTGCATGATACACCAATAGGTACCACTTTTGTACTACCATTTCCTTCTCTTCTTTAAGTATCCTACTTAATCCTTCAAATATTAAAAGAAAGAGAAGGGGGGTTAAGGAATATCCTTGTTTGAGGCCCCTCCCTGGTATGAATAAAGGGGTTGTTGGTCCATTTAATAATACAAAAAAAGATATTGAGGAAATGCAACTCATTATCCAGACAACAAATTAATGGAAAAGGCCTAAATAAATTAGAACTAGTCTAATGTAAAGTCAACTTAACCTATCATAAGCTTTATATAGGTCCACTTTCATCACCATTGATATTTTATTTCTGGTCTTTATTGAATTTAAGCATTCTTGGGCAACCCCAACTACCTTATGAATTTTCCTTGCCTTTAAGAACCCAAATTGTTCTCTAGAGATTTGATTTGAGAGAAAAAATTTCAATCTCCTAGCAATTACCTTTGAGATTATTTTGCATATGCAATTGCATAAAGATATAGGTATAAATTTATCAAAGGTTGTAGGATTTTCTTGTTTAACAATCAATGCTTGGAATGTTGTGTTGAAGGCTCCTAACATTTTTCCTTGACATCTTGTTGTCTCCACCGCTCTTTATAAATACTCCTCTATAAAACCATAGCATCCCAAGAAAAATTCCATGGGTAATCAATCAAGCTCGGAACTTTTGTCCTTTTGAAATATCTAGAGATTTTGAAACAATTCTTGTTTCGCAACCTCCTTTATCAAGGCCTAATTATCCTCCTCATTAACAAAATTAGGGAAGGATTTTGATAGCCTAATCACTTATGCTATAGTGGCACATGTGTCTTCCTTGAAAATGGAGGGAAAATGCTTTACTCTTTCAAAATCCATGTCCTTGAAAATTGTAGCCCAAGCATCATCTCCCTTATCAATTTTCCAAATAGAGTTTATATTCTTTCTACAATTCGCATACCTATGAAATAAGTTTGTATTCACATCCCCAACTTGTAAATGTTGGATTTCTGAGAGGGGGGGGTGAATTAGTAATAGATCAATCTAATCCCTTTTAACCATAATATGCAAGTGTTATATTTCTATATGATCAATGTAGCATTATCATCCAATAGTTGCAGAGTAAATAAGCAATGAACAAATGAGCAATGATACACATACACAGTACACCAATGTTTTTACGTGGAAACCCAAAGTGGGAGAAAACCACGAAATACTTTTTCTTATATATCTTTAAGAATTACATTCATTAGAAGCACCAACTTCCATTGTTTTCCAGTTGCAACTGGAAGGAGGCTCCAACCCCCTAGTTTCTCAGGCTGCAACCCAAGGGAATCTTCAACTCCCCAATTCTTTGGCTACAACCAGAAGGCGGCTACAACCCCCTATGTTTTCTGGCTACAACTGGAAGGTGGCTACAACCACATGTCCTTGCCCTGTCCAACCGCCCTAACATAGAAGTAGAATGATGGAACCACTGTCATAGTATCACTGTGAGAAATACCATTGTAACAACCTATACCACTGACCTACAGCCAACCTATACTACTGCCCTGCAATCAACCTATACCTGAACTGAACATGTATCAAACAAATACAACAGATACGCAACCTGTAGTTCTGCAACATATATATGTACGTGCCCTATTTGTACAGCAACCCGCGTATGTACGTGACCTATCTGTTATGCAGCCTACGTATGCCTTCTAAAAACTAGGGTTTTCTTTCTTCTAAAAACTTATGACCCTGTGCAACCTATTTCACATAGATATGCAACCTGTCACTATATCCAGAATGTAATTGTACTCTGTGCATGAATACTCATACATAACCTTTACCCAAAGACTCTATATATCTCTCTAGTCATGTTCCAAATGATTGTATGTTATCGTGAACCAATATAATAACCCTCACATGAACTAGACATAAAACCCTTTCTGATATTCATCCTTTCAATAATTCCGCTACTTCATGTATCACAAGAACCCTTAACAATATGCTAAGAAGTACAAGATGTACCTCAACTCTAACAAAGATAAATACTGCTTATACCAGCACTATATTTTTGTAGATCTGCTTTATACAGAAGATCCCATGCAGCCACTAAACTTTCTAGGTAGAATCCTCATATATCCATAACCATTTCTCATGCATACATCAAAAATCCAAATACTCATATAAATAAGACATACCTTTTGAAACAATGGATAGATATGATGTATCTGATCATTGCAGAACTTTCTGGGAGCTTGTTCTCAGAATCTAAAACCTTGGCTTCTTCATCTCCTCATATTTCCATGGATTTTCCCTCATGTATGCGTCATGTTATACTCACAGTCAGCGTGCGTACATGCTCTGTTATACTAGTAGGCCACGTATGTATGCACCATGTTGTACTGTTATCCCACGTACACCTCAAAACCTAGGGTTTTTCAGTATTCTCTGTAATTCCGAAACTTTCGCCATCAAACCTTCGAGCTACCTCAGACTTTCACAACTTCAGATATATCAATGAGTACCTGCAATAAGCCTTCCACAATAATATATATCCAATGTGCTCAATGGTGATTAAATGAGAGACCCTTACCTCTTATTTATACTTTCATGTAGCTTCCTCAAGGGGTTACCTTTTAATCATCTTAACCCACTTTCCTTGTTTTATGTCTAACCCACTTCTAACCACTTGTCCACTTAACTTGACCACTTTCCAAAAATAGTAAGTTCTCCACTAAATTTATTATTTAAATAATTTATTTTGCAACCACTTTGACTTATCCATAAATAGTAAATTCTCTACTAACTTTATTTTTTAAATAATTTCTTATTTTCACCCACTTTGACTACTTTGACCTTTTAGGGGCTTCTAGATAACTCATGAGGGTTCTCCAACTTCACATGGCCATAACTCTCTAAACGTGAAGAGTTATGTGACGGTCCACATACCACCGGAAATGGCATGGCATGTACTATCCATCTAGAATAGTATTACCTACAAATATGTTAAAACTCATACCATTATACATCAAACAAACTTGGGTCCATTACCCAAACCTTTGTGCTACCGGACTTTCTTCAAGGGTTGACATCAATGAAAACTAACCCAATTAATCAACCATCTCCCCCTTTGGCATTGATGGAAACACACTAATGCAATACTAAATTCATATCACTCATGCTCCCCCTATGACCATTACTCCCCCTGGAACCATGTGTCTTTGTTATTTCTCTGAGCATTTAACTCTCTTTCCTGCATTTGATAAATATCTCCCCCTTTGTCATCAATGGAAAAGGTATCTTTCCATCCGGGGCTGCTCCCCCTAACTGAATTGTCCCTGAAAATGATCTCCCAACCTGAATTGTCCTCTTTATGGTGCTTCCTCATGTAAATCTAAGACATATAAGATAAGCATTCAAAATCATTCATTTTGGAGTAGAAATTACTCTGAGTCTCTGGAAAATATACTCAAATGCTTCTCTTGGAAGAGGTTTTGTAAATATGTATGCCACTTGTTCTTTTGTGCCCACATATTCAACTCTGATGTTCTTCTCTACAACCTGTTCCTGTAGAAAGTGATACTTGATTGGAATCTGCTTCGTCTTGGAGTTCATCACTGGGTTCTTTGAGATATTGATGGCGCTTGTATTATCACAGTAGATTAGAATGGGCTCATCATACTCAACCTATATATCTGTTAGAGTTTTTTTCATCCATAGAACCTGTGTACAACATCTTTCCACTGCAATATACTCTGCTTCGGTTGTAGATAAAGATATTGATGATTGTTTCTTACTTAGCCAAGATACTAAAAACTCACCCAAGTAGAACGTTGCTCCACTGGTGCTTCATCGGTCATCAATGCAACCTGCCCAATCTGCATCTATGTAGGCAATACATGATAGATCCTTTCCTTTTGGATACCATAATCCAAACTTTTTTGTTCCTTTGAGATATCTGAAAATACTCTTCACCGCTAAGACATGTGATTCCTTTGGTGCTGCTTGAAATCGTGCCACCTGTCCAACTTCATGCATTACATATGGTATGGATGTTGTCACATATAGTAAGCTACCAATCATTGACCTATATTTCCTCTAGTCTGTAGACTTTGAATCATCATCTTTGCTCAACTTGCAACTGGTTTGCATAGGAGTGGTAATTGGTGTGCAATCTTCCATTATGAACTTCTTTATCATTTCTCTGATATACTTAGTTTGAGAAATAAAAATTCCTTGGTTGCTTTGACGTATCCGAAGACCTAGAAAGAAGGATAGTTCTTTGAGTAATGACATTTCAAATTCATTATGCATATCCTTTGCAAATTTCTATCTTAACCTATCATCATTGCTTCCAAAAATAATATCATCAACATAAACTTCAATTAATAAAATACTATCTTGAGTTACCTTGATGTACAGGTTGTTGTCTGCACTTCCTTTTCTAAACCCTTCCTACTATAGATATTTGTCCAGTCTAGAGTATCATGCTCTATGATCCTATTCAGACCATATAAGGCCTTCTTCAATTTACACACATAATCTGTGTTTTCTGACAACTGAAATCCTTCTGGTTGTTCAATGTAGACTTCTTCTTCAAGTTCCCCATTCAGAAAAGTTGATTTCATGTCCATCTGATACACTTTAATATTCTTGGAGCATGCATAATCTAAGAGMAATCGGATTGCTTCCATTATGGCAACTGGGGAAAATGTCTCTTCAAAKTCGATTCCTTCAACCTGTGTGTATCCTTTACATACCAATATGTCCATCTTCATTCAATTTATTTCTGAAAACTCACTTTGTGCCAATCACACTCTTGTTCCTTGGTCTTGGAACCAATTCCCAAGTGTCACTCTTGTCTATTTGATCCAATTCTTCATTCATGGCCTTATTCCAGAATTCTTCCTTGCTTGCCTCTTCAAAACTGTTTGGTTCAATCGTAGATAAGAGTGCTAGGTGCATTTGTTCTGGTGAGCGGATTCTTGTCTCAACTCATGCATCCTTGTTTCCGATAATTTGATCGGAAGGATGATTCTTCTGTACTCGTTTTCTAGGTGCATTTGGAGGCACTTGTTGAACTTGCTCTTCTACTTCTATATGATCTTCTTCATCTTCCTCTTATACTTTTTCTTCATATTTTTCTTCTTCATCGTAAATTTGTTCCACTGATTCATTTTCTTCTTCCTTTAATTCTCGTCCACATGTTTCATCAATTGTTACATTGATGCTTTCCACAACTTTGTTCAACCTCAAATTGTAACACTTGTATGCTTTTCTTGTATTTGAGTAACCAACAAGTACTCATTTGTCCACATGAGTCAAACTTTCCCATTATTTCATCTTCTCTTTTGATGTAGCATTTTCTTCCAAATACTCCGAAGTGCTTCACATTTGTTGGTCTTCCTTTCCATAGCTCGTAGGGATTTTTTTCATTGTTGTTTCTGAGAATTACTCTGTTTTGAATGTGAACTTTTGTATGCAGTGCATGTGTCCAAAAAATATATGTCAAATTGGAATCCATTAACATTGTTCGATCCATTTCTTGTACTGTCATGTTCTTTCTTTCAAAAACTCCATTCTGTTGAGGTGTTCTAGCAACGGAGAATTGCCTTTTTATTCCATGCTTGTTGCAGAATTCCATAAATTCCTTTTAAGTGAACTCTTCTCCATTATCAGATCTCAAACATTTGATTTTTGAATCCATTTCATTTTCAACCATTTCCTTGTAGACCTTGAAGTTTTCAAAAGCTTCTGACTTATTCCTGAGAAATAAAACTCCAGTCATTCTTGTATGATCATCAACTAATAACATGAAGTATTTCTCACSTTTTAAACCCTTTGTTGTAGTTGGTCCAACTAGATCAGTATGCACAATTTCCAGTGGTCTTGTCATTGAATATTCCTTTGATTTAAACATGGTCTTTGTTTKCTTTCCTTGTTGACAATGCTTGCATAAAGTGTTGGTTGGTTTCGTTATCTGGGGAATTTCTCTAACTGCTTCATTTTTGCTGACTTTGACAAGATTATCAAAGTTTATGTGACCCGTTATTATATTCCATATCCAACCTTCATCTTCCTTTACTAGAAAACAATTTTCATTTCCAATTTCACTTAATACATATATGTTGCTTGAATTTCTTGTAGTTGTTGCAATCAATTTTCCTGAACCTTCGTTTCTTATCTCGCACTTCTATGAATCGAAAGTAATTTTATGACCTTGGTCACACATTTGACTTACACTTAGAAGATTATGTTTCATATCTTCTACTAGTAGAACATTTTCTTTCCTTGTATTCTTGTTTCCAATTCTGACTATGCCTTTTCCAATGATTTTAGTTGAATCATCATTTCCGAAGGAGACTGATCCATCTATTTCCTGTCTTAATGTAAGAAACTTGTCTTTATCACCTGTCGTGCATTTTGAACAGCCATTGTCCACATACCAACCACATTTCTTATGCTTATTTTGTAGGGCTAGTGTTCATTCTTCATTGCTATACTGATTATGATTTGTTATCCATGTTCTCTTTTGAGGTTCTTGTCTATGACTCTTGTTGTTCTATTGTGGTTCTTTAGGAGGGACTGTCATTCTACAATCTTTGACCATGTGTCCAAAGTTGATGCACTTGTAGCATTCCACTTCAATGCTCAATGATTCAAATATGTTGTAGCTTATTCTCTGTGTTTCACTAGGCCTTCTTGGATAACTCTTTTGTGTATGACTTTCAAAGTTGTTTATGTTCCTGCTATTAGCTCTGCAACTTACATCTTTTGTCCAAAATTATTGCATGCATAACATAAAACAAAAAAGACAGTTTAATACCTGGGAGTTGAAGATCTTTTGAAAGGAGTTAATCTTATGAATCCTTCTTCTTCCTAAGGCCTATTTGTTTCCTTCGGTCGTTGATTCTGAAATTTGAATCTTCTCTGTGGAGGAGTGTCCCTGTAATCTTCCTTGTAGGTCTTCCTATCCCCTTTGATTGTTTTTATATAGATTTTTGGATATGCTTCTTGTTTTTTTGTTTTAGAGCTTGATCCATTTTCTATCTGATTGTATCCAAGTCCAAACTTGTCACGATGAGGATTTTGACTGTTGATAATGTCATCCAAAAATTTTGAGCTATTTTTCATATTTTTCTTTTGAAGATCATTTCTCAATGTGACAATATCTGCTTCCAAATTTCCAATGATCCAGTCTCTTTCTTCTAATTGTTCTTTGAGTGCTTCTTCAATTATTTTATCTTATTCTATTTGAACCTTCAATTTCATGATCATTTGTTCTAGTTCTTGAGTGTCTTCTTTCTTGTCTAGTTCTTCTTGTAGCTTCTTGTTTTTCTTCTTTTCTCTTCTTATAACTTCTATGGCACTCAACAATTCGTCTCGGTAGTCAACTGTTGCCTCTTTGTATTCTTCTTCAGTGTCTTGTTTATCAGAGTCTTCTATTTCCATGAATATAAATATTTATGTCTCACTATCACTGACTTCATCTTCATCTGATGAGGAGATGTCTTCTTTGTTGCATAATATTTTCTTGAAAGATTTTGTTTTGGTTCTTTTTCCTTTATATGTTTGTTTGTTATTTGAGTAATCTTCATAATTCCTCTTATTTTTCTTATGAGGAAATTTGTTAGCAAAATGACCAATACCATCACAATTAAAACAAATCAATGGAAGCTTACCTTTATTTCTGCCGTTGGTTCCCTTGTTCAATCTTCTGACAAATTTGGCCACTTCTTCATCATATTCTAAGAAGTCAATGTTGCTACTATGTTATTTTTCTTTTTGCTTTCCCTTTTTCTTTGACCTTTTGGATGCTTTGAAGGTTCCTTCTCTTATATATAGATTTTCATTTTCAGTTCTCATTTCATATTTTGTGAAGATTCCATGTAGCTCATCCATGCTTATTGAGTCTAGATCTGCTCTTTCTTCTAGTGTTGATATCTTAGGATCAAATCTCATAGGAAGAGATCTTAGTACCTTTTGAACAACTACAGATTATTTAATTTCTTCTCCCAATCCTATGATTTCATTTATTGTTTCATCAACTCGTAAGAAGTAAGCTGCAATACTCTCATCTTCCTTCATATTTAGTTGTTCGAACTGACCTCTGTAAGTTTGAAGATTTGTTGCTTTGACTTTTGAATCTCCTTCATAAATATTTTGAAGCTTGTCCCAAATATATTTAGTGGATTTACAATGTATAACTTTGGTATATATTGATTCACCACGACCATTGAAAAGTGCATTTTTGGCTTTGGAATTATTTTAACCGATATGTATTGCTCTTTCACTTGTTGGCGGAACTTCTGGTTCTTTGTATCCATCTACTACAGATTGCCAAATTTCAAATCCCTGTGCATGTATATATGTTTTCATTTTTTTTCTCCATAATTCATACTTTTGTCCATCAAACTGTGGTATTCCATTTTTATACATGTTGTTTTTCTCCATGATCTACATTTTAGTGGTTAAATTGATTCATGAAGGAACCTTCTCTGATACCAATTGTTGGATTACAGAGAGCAGGGGTGAATCAGTAATAGAGCAATCTAATCCATTTTAACCATAATATGCAATTGTTATATTTATTTATGATTAATTTAGCATTATCATCCAATAGTTGCAAATTAATTAAGCAATGAACAAGTGAACAATCATACACATACATAGTACACCAATGTTTTTACGTGGAAACCCAAAGAGCGAGAAAACCAAGAAAAAAATTGTCTTATATGTCTTTAAGAATTACATTGATTGGAAGCACCAACTTCCTTTGTTTTCCAGCTGCAACTGGAAGGAAGCTCCAACCTCCTAGTTTCTCAGGCTACAACCTAAGGGAAGCTCCAACTCCCCAATTCTTTGGCTACAACTAGAAGGAGGATACAACCCCCTATGTTCTACGGCTACAACCAGAAGGTGGCTAAAACCACCTATCCTTTCCCCGTCCAACCGCCCTGAAGTAGAACTAGAATGATGGAACCATTGTCACGGTATCACTGTGAGAAATACCATTGTAACAACCTATACCACTTACATGCAGCCAACCTGTAATACTTCCCCGCAATCAACTTGTACCTGAATTGAACATGTATCAAACAAATACAACAGATACGTGACATGTAGTTCTATAGTATGCATATTTATGCACCCTATCTGTACAACAACGTGCGTATGTACGTGACCTATATGTTATGCATCTGCATATGCCTTCTGAAAACTTTTGACCCTCTGCAACCTCTTTCACATAGATCTACAACCTATCACTGTATCCAAACTATAACTGTACTATGTGCATGAATCCTCATACATAACCTTTACCCAAAGACTCTATATCTCTCTCTAGTCATGTTCCAAATGAGTGTATGTTATCATGAACCAATATAATAACCCTCACATGAGCTAGACATAAAACCCTTTCTGATATTCATCCTTTTAATACTTTCGCTACTTCATGTATCACAAGAACCCTTAACCATATGCCAAGAAGTACAAAATGTGCCTCAACTCTAACAAAGATAAATATTGCTTATACCGGCACTATATTTATGTAGATATGATTTATACAGAAGATCCCATGTAGCCACTAAACTCTCTAGGGATAATGCCCATATCTCCATAGCCATTTCTCATGCATACATCAAAATCCAACTACTCATAGAAATACGACATACCTTTTGAAACAATGGATAGATTTGATGTATCTGATCATTACAGACCTTCCTGAGAGCTTGTTCTCGAAATCTAAAACCCCGGCTTCTTCATCTCCTCAGATTTCCATGGCTTCTCCCTCACGTACGCGTCCTATTATACTGGCAGTGGGCGTGCGTACATGCTCTGTTATACTGGTAGCCCACGTATGTATGCACCATGTTGTACTGTTAGCCCGCATACACCTCAAACTTATGATTTTTTAGTAATCTCTGTAATTCCAAAACTTTCATCACCAACTCTTCGTGCTACCTCAGACTTTCACAACTTCATATATATCAATGAGTACCTGCAATAAGCCTTACACAATAATATATATTCAATGTGCATAATGTTGATTAAATGAGAGACCCTTGCCTCTTATTTATACTTTCATGTAGCTTCCTCAAGGGGTTACATTCTAATCATGTTAACCCACTTTCCTTGTTTTATTGCTAACCCACTTCTAACCACTTGTCCACTTAACTTGACCACTTTCCACAAATATTAAGTTCTCCACTAACTTTATTATTTAAATAATTTATCCTGCAACCACTTTGACTTATCCATAAATAGTAAATTCTCCACTAACTTTATTATTTAAATAATTTCTTCTTTCCACCCACTTTGACTACTTTGACCTTTTAGGGGCTTCTAGATAACTCATGAGGGTTCTCCAACTTCACATGGCCATAACTCTCTAACCGTGAGGAGTTATGTGATGTTCCACATACCACTGAAAATGGCATGACATGTACTATCCATCTAGAATAGTCTGACCTACAAATATATTAAAACCCATACCATTATACATCAAACAAACTTGGTTCCATTACCCAAACTTTTGTGCTACCATAATTTGCAACTGGACTTTGTTCAAGGGTTGACATCAATGACAACTAACCCAATTAATCAACAGTAAACATAATGCCTTATTATTTAGTCTTCATTCTTTTTATTTTTCCAAAATAATGTTCCATTTTTTATCTTTACTTCAAGCTTATGTTCCTCATTCATAAACCCAAAACCTTCCCTATTGTAGAGCACCTCCAAGCTTCGTCTACTTCTCTAATAACCATATCATCCTTCAATTTTTTTTCCCTTGCCCAATTAGTAGCTACCTTTTTTCTTCTTTTAAATTTTGTTGGAATTGAAGTGAAGCAAATTCTCTTAAATTTCCATTAAAAGGTTTCCAAACAACTAGGATTTTCCCCAAAAAATCCTCCATCTTCATCCAATATGGATTTAGTTTAAAGGAACTGGAAATTTTCTCTATTGTAGGAGCCACTTCTAACACCACAATATTATGGTCACAGTCCCCTCTAGTGGTGAACCATTATTTAATCATAATGGATTCATCTAGGAAGGCTTCAGAAAAATAAAACATGTCAAGCCTCTTAACAAATTTGGCGTCCCCAACCCTCTTGTTACTCAAAGTGGGAGATAACTTGGATGGTTCAATATCCAAAAGACCATATTCTTCCAATTTTCTAATAAAATTTCCAAAGAGTGGGTCCACTTGAGTATCTGATCCCTAGACCTCTGATGCTCATAASGTGAAATTCAATCCCCCCCTGTCACAACTAGCCCATTTTAAAAAATATATCCCAGTATTCCATTGYGTCCATGTATATACCATAAACATTCAACAATGTGATATATTTCCCCATGTCCAAAGAGAGAAAGGAGGTCTCTGGTCTTGTAGGWAAGGCCCRAGAATATTTTAGAGTGAAGGATCATTTATTCCATCCAGTCACACACCCACTCGATCTCCCAATGGAATCAATAAAATAGAAGTCATAATTCCTAAGTTGTTTAGAGATTTCCTAAATGATTTTCTCCCCATTTGTTGTTGTCTTTTGCAATAGAATAATAGAATGTTTGATATTGTCAACTAATCTCTTTACGACAAACTCCTTTGAGGGGTTACACACACACACACACACACACACACACACACACACACACACACATTCTTATAATGTCATGCATATGTATTCATTAGGTCTCAATTTCACAATAATTTTAATATTACATCTTCCTAATTTGTTAACTCATGAAAACCAAAGTCTTAGAAAAAAATTCTCCATTGTTTTTAATCATAGAAATAAAGTGATAAATAAAATCAATTAATTCCTTATCAATTTTATTAAAGTTTGATAAAATAAAGTTGATCTCAATAGGTTGTAAAATTGATCGCAATAAACATTGGCAATAATGGGAAAAAGGATATATTACCATTGATATAAGCATATGCCTCATTTGGTGGTTTAGCATTTCTTTGAATAAATTTCTATTATGATATTTTAATATATTTGATAACAACATTTCATGAAGCTATGTGTTATTCAAGAGAATCAACTTTATAAAGCATTAAGTGAGGCATAACGCATTGGTATGTTAAATTAAACTTGTGTACCCCTTGGAGTGAGGAAACATGTATTTCAAATGGTAATTTTAAAGACCTGGCCCCTTAGAATTTGAAATAACATTATCATTCCCTACCATTCAAGCTACAGGGACACTAGTAATAGGCTTGCCATTTTTCATATTACCTTACACACACTTTGAAGCATATATTATCTATTTATGCAAAGTTTTCCAAACTTTTTGGCTCAAGGACATATAAAAAATTTATCTCCACCATCAAAACAAATTGTGGTACTATTTGGCCTTATCTCAAGGTGAGGCCAAATTAGTCAAGTTGTTTCCTATATTTGAGCTTCAAAAACATCAAAATTGCAAAAAAAATTAATGCTACATGTGAGGAAGTCAAGTAATGCTACAAATTTATTCACATTAATCAATTCCATTTCTTTTATACTTATTTGATTACCTATGTTTTCACCCTTCAATTGAATTTGCAATGAGACACGTTATTGAAATTATTGCAATTTCTCCACATGTATAGCTAGCACTAACATGTGTCACTCAAAATGCAAAGAAATTTGGGCATACTCCATGTATCCATAGTCATGCTCCATGTATAATTGGCATCACCAAAACATATTTATACCACCTTCAAAAATATGTTGTATATGTGCTAGTGTCTATGGTCCTCCTTGAGCTATACTATGTTTCCATATGCTAAACCATAGATTATGAGCTCTCAAAGTCCTTGGCATGGAAGCTTGTGTTGATGCTAGAAGCATCCTTGGGATGGAGGCTTGTGTCAAAACAATGGCTTCATCTTGGATTTATTGATGTCCACTGTAGATTCATCTTGGATTTATTGTTTTATTAATGCCCACTGCAACTTCATCTTGTCTTTATTTCTTTATTAATTCCCACTGCAGCAACATGCACATGGCCATTGATGGAACTAAAATAAACTTATGCACAATACTAGAAACCTAATGAATCTCTTCAAAAAAACATAAAAACTAAGGATGTGATATGTACCTTAAATGCATAAGAGTTATACAAATATTTATCAAAATATTTCAATTATACATAGAAAGAGTTTATGATCAATCTCACATGACAATGTGGAACTTGAAAACAATAGTGTGCATCCTCCTTTACCTCTCAAACTCTATGAGTATACCTATAAAAAAGTTTTTCAATACACTTTCTCAATCTGGCCCTGCCATGAAGACAGATCCACAAGGGTGAAGTCTTAAGGTCTAGCTCTAAATCCTCTTACTCAACCCATAATCTAGAAAACTCTCATAGGAAATAATTCCTCTACAACTTTCCCAATCAATGAACACTCTTCCCCTCTCATATTTCACCACACTAGGAATGGGATTCCATTCTCTGCAAAGTAGTTCCTTATATTATTCTAATTCCCATTGAGCACTTAAACATAGGTTGGCCAAGGAATATTTTTGCTAGGACTCAAGGATTTCTAGCTATAGGATAGATTCCCCCTTACCACATCCAATGATCCAATCATTTATATGTTTACAAGAATTATATGGCCATGATTCCTCACAAATCCCTCATATTAGCACTGCAATCATACCATAAGTAAAATCAAATTCAGTCACATAAAATTTCATGCAAGTATGCTACAGAGTTCCTTAGAATAATCCTTTTGGCAACCATTCCTCCATCCATACCATAGTTCATACCACAAAAACTATAATTCAAGTTACCAAGAGTGGCCAACTCTCCACCAAAATTCCAAAAAAACATAATAATTTGAATTCCCTCTTACATGGAAAAAAGTATAGGACATATTCGCATGTTGAGCATCCTCCACGTGTTGAATTGAGAATCCCACATTTCACTTTAATAAAACTAATCCAAAATATAAGTATAATAATAAACAAAGGTTAATTAATTAAGGCCTAATAATCAAAGGGTTCAAATACTTAGGTTAACTCATTAGCTAAGGATTTCCCCCCCTTAGCCCCAAAAATCCTCCTATAAGCCTCCTTTTACTTCCCCCACTTGTGGAATCATATCCCCCCATATCTTTTTAGTCCTTTGTTTGCAGCCATTAGAGTTTTCATGTATAATTGAATGTACAAGTATAGTTCATGTGTGTTCAAATTATAGCCATATCTTCATTACAATTACATTCATATTCCAAGGTAAAAAAAATGGGGGTATTACATTCACATTGTGTAGAAGTTTGATTTCCAAATGTTGATATTGTAAAATCATTGCAGGAAACTTCATATTTCATGTAGTAAACCCTAATGTGCTCAAAATGCAGTAGTTTGTAGGACTCTATAGCTGGTTGTAGGTGTTGAAGAATATAGAACCATGTAGAAAACTAATTATGTACTATGCATGTAGGTGTCGAAGTATATATCATAATGTAGGAATTGTAAGTAGCATACTTGTAGGTCTCAAACCGTGTAGTAGTTTGTAGCAGTATGATATTGTACCATATATGTATGTATCAAACTCTATATCAATTTATGAAATTATGTTATAATTAGGTTGCATGCTAACAATTATATAGAAAAATTGTAATGTTTAAGTTTGCATAGCAATAGGAGGATGTGAGATTTTTTTTCAATAAATGTTAATTTAATTTACATTTGGCTTGCAAGTGTTGTCATTTTCGTAGTGCACTTGAACTTGTAAAGAATTGATTTGGAATCAAGCCAATATCATTGGTGTACTTGTTCATTTTGACTTGATGTGATGAACATTATACATTGTCGTTTGAACATGGAAGAGACAGTTAGAGTGTCAAGAATGATACCTTTGATGTGTGCTTGTAGATCTAGTAACCAACCTTTGAATTATGAGAATACAAAGTTATTTGGGAATATCCAAGGATGAAATATGGCATGTAGTTGAATAATATTTGTAGTTTTGATGTGGTTTTGATGAAATCCATATCCATAATGTATTTAGGAAACTCTAATTTCTTGGATGTAGCTATATCAAACGTATAGGATCAACTTTAGCCTTAAATTTGAAGAGAGTGACTCTTAATTGTAGAGTATATTAGTATTGATTTGAGGTATGCTTGTCTTCATGCTTGAAATTTGTAGTTGGATCCTTTTAACTTATGTAATGGTAATTTAAAGAACATTAGATAAGCATATATGAGGATCTATGAAGTGATGTAGATAGGAATAAAAAAATTTCTCTCTTGTTTCCTAGTTTTCAATTCTATTTTTCCGAAAGGTATGTCAAAGAGGTTTTCACCCTAAGGATGTATTATCCTTCTTTTTTTATCTACAGATCAAGACTTGCTAGGAATCCTCAATTTTAGGCCAAGATTTATCTTATGATATGCCTCGGGAAAGGTTTTCATCATAAGAAGAAAAAAAGTGATTTTTTTTTCATATTTATTTATGTGAGATGGTAAGGAAACTATCATGATTTTAAAGTTGAAATGCTTTCAATCAAAGCAAGATGTTGCTATTGAAAATTTGAAATGAACTTATTTGTTTTCAGTGAATTTTTTATATCTTGAACTTATGTCAATTAACTAAAAGAAGACTCTAGCCTTCATCTATTGTTATTATTTTTACTAACCATTGTCGTTGTAGATGTCAATATAATGTGGCCCTATCCATCTCATTTTAAACTTGCATGATAGCTATAATCTTTTACCAATCATGTAATCCAATCAAAACTTAAAAGAAACAAGTTTTCTTCTTGAATATATTACATTTGCAACAAAGATTGGGTTTCATTACTTCTCATAAAATAATTATTAGTTCTTGAAACAACACTTGGCCATGAGAATCATTCAAATTTGTCTCTATTCAATGATTCAAACTAGTTTTTCATATTGTTGTTCTTGTTTTGCCACTTGGGTGAGAAAACCAAGGTACTTAACTATCTAGTTAGGCTAGTAAGATGGCATAGAAGTTGGTTAGTTGATTAGTAAATCAACCAAAGAGAAAATATAAAAACAAATGACAAGAAAATAAAACTAAACTAGGAATGCATATAACTCAAATGGAAACATGAAAATGACACAAGAAATAAATACCAATAGGACTGATCTTCGAATTAGTAACACCTAGGAGAAGTATGGGGATTTATGAATCCCCTCTTCCTCCTTGGGAGGGATCTTGAGTCCCAAAAAATAGAGCTCTACTCTCCTAACAATAGAGTAACAATGGCGAAGAACTTCTTGGTTAAACTTCTCAAGAGGTGAGAAGTAAACCACTTGCTATGATTGTTCAAATATCTTTTAAGAGAATAGATGGATTCTCCAAAAGAAAATGAGCAGCGTAACAATACTAATGAATTATGTGTTTGCTTGCATCCCCCAAGCATGTATTTATAGGACCAATGCATGCTATTACATAACTTGCTTCTAGTGTTAATGGGGATTCTTTTGGATTTCATACCCATCCTTTCCATAGCCCCAAGGCTAGAGTTCAGAACGATTTGAGTGTCTTGTCAAGGTACACCTCAATCTAGAAGTGGTTCAAGCCCGACCAAATGAATTAATGTGTTGTTTCCACATTTGTGTGGGTTGTTGTGAAAGAAGTTGCGCAAGTCACACAAATTTCACAGATTCAACTGTGTTGTCTTGCACAAATGTGTGCATGCAAGTTTTGAGGAACTTGCGCAAAAATTCAAGGGACTGTTTGTATAGTTTTGTGACTCGCTAAATTAATTATGTAAATGTTTGAGGGATGATGATTGATATCTTGCGTTGGTACTTTCTTCAACCATTTTCTATATTTCTATGAGAAGTTTTTCAATTATAATAGATTCCCCTTGATGTGTGAGGTTAGGAGCATACGTATAGCTGAAATACATCATTGTTTATTTTGTTGATGATGGCATTGTGTAGGATATTTGAAGCTACTATAAAGAGGAACTATGAGACTGATCCTGGGAAGGTAGAGGGGATATTTATTGGAACCCATGATTATCCAAGAAAAAAGGATAAAATGTTATGTACAAATGAGGCGGGCATGCCCCATGCTCATATCATGAAACCTAAATTGTATAATTGTAACTGAAACTTTTTGATGAAGTGGATATATGCATTGTCCTCGGGGGCATAAATAATGACAGATGACGGTTCTGATGAATGAACTGGCTCAAAATAAAGAAATGGACAATAGTTTAATGTTTCAATAACTTGGAGGTATTGATGGCCTATGAAATTCAGAGGTCTTCGGTTGTCACTGAAAACTGCAGTGGTCGCATAGTAAGACCCACCATAACATGAAACTATGTTGAGGTCTAATGGTATGGGGGTCAATGAAATAAGAAAGAAATGAGGAATCTTTATGTTCCGTCTGAGACTCTTCATTAATGAGGTAACGAGATTCAAGATACTACCACCTTCCTGGAAACGTGTGATGACATTGACATGTAAGGAGGCCCGACTACAAGAAGCGAAGGGTTTCTTGACATCGACTGATCAAACTGGTGTCGGGAATTGTACTAGGGAAACTATTAATGAACTGGTAACATGGATGAAGTTCAAGATATATGGGACTTGTTGGCGCAAGTTTGATCAGACCAAGGTCCTTCTCAAGTTACCAACAAAAGGTACCGAGTAGTCTAGAACATTGGCATTTTCATCTCCTTCGAAGAGAAGAAGTGTCACCTGAAGCGYTGTTGAGACAAATAGATAGGGAAGGGTAAGGAAAAGACTTAGGAGCATCCACAGAACCTTCGGGACTCATCCTGACCTTGCGCAAGAGACATGAAAAGATATGAATATTAAGTATGMAAGAATTGAACCTACTTACGTTATGAACAAGCCTTTAAACACAGAAACATCAAGAAGAACTTATAAACCATAAAGAAGTATTGTAATGCATAAGTAAAACACACAAAGACACGTCATTTTGAAAATTCCGGTCCTTCTTCATATTAGCTTCAGATTCTTTCTTTAGTTACAGACTAAGAAATACTCAGTAGTGTTCTGTACAGATGCTTGACTCTGGACTCAGGTTGCAAAGTTCCAATTCTCAGACAAATAGGTCGATCACATCACAGACTTAGGACTTTTCTCGACTCGACTTACAACAACCTCCTCAAGAGGGAAAGATCAAATTGAGCTTGTTCACAATTTAGCTGGATCACTAGCTAACCAATCAAGCTACACATAACCCATCTGCTAAAAACATAATCGGCTAACCCTTTTACAATTATGTTCAGCCCTATATATAGCTAGGTTGTGTCTTCCATATTGGCTTGTGCACTTCCTTGTTCTGTTGCAACCGTTTGTTGCTCAGCTAGCGTTGTTTTGTCTTTCGCAACTTCTTTTTGTTTCTCTTTCTTACTTTATTGTCCAACTTATTCTGAAGCTTGCGCAACTCACGCTTAGTCAAAACTTGCGCAATTCCTTATCACAAAAATGAAGGGCCCAACAGGCTCCGACCACAACCCTTGACTCACCCCCGAGTCAAGTACTTGGTTATTTCGCATATTTCAGGAGCATATGATGTTTTACCTTGTCCTCCTTTTCTTATTCTTTCAACTCTTATGTTTGTGCTTTCTCTTCTTTTACCTCTTCAAATGAAGGGCCCAACTCTGAGACCAATTGTAAGTCTCTCTCCTTTACTCCTTGAAAGTTTCCAACTTTATCCTACCACTTCCTGGCTAGGAGTGATGCCTCTGCAACAAACTGTTGGGTCTCTTCTTTACTACACCCCTTTGGCTTGGACACAACCAACAAGTTCCACTGAGAATATGTTGTTGCATCAACTTGATGCATCTACATGTACATTATCTGAATGACAGGTCAGAAGTCGCGCAACTCCTTCTTGGCTATGGACTGTGCCTCAAAGAGAGCATTTAGTTCATTGTCTGCATGTTGGATTTGGTCAAACTTCTGTTATTGATCCATCGGATCCATTGTGGTCGCAACTTCTTCGTTCAGTATTTGGATATTTGTATGCACCTCCTCCGAGACTTGGTTTCGTCTCGCAATGATGCCCATCCAATCCCTGACTTATCAGAAGATCTTTGTAAATTTCGTTGTGTACTTGTGTAGTGATGCTCAGGCATTGTTTCCTTGTAGCACGATCTTCTGCATCTGCTCTTGCATCTTCTGAGGTTGCCACTCTGCTTCTTGTTGACTCAGTTGTAGTTGTACTTCAAGATGCTTAGTGCGAGTGGTGAGTTGTGTCCATGCTTCTTGTAGCAACTCAATTTGGTGCTCCAGCTCGCCTGCATCACTGGCTTTGGGTAGTTTGGGTGCAACCTTCTGAATATTCGTCCAGGCCTCGGCAAGTTTCTCTTACACTCTTTCCATTTTGCGCTGAACCTAGATTTTTTCGTGCACTTCTTGTGTCCTGCATGTTTGCGCGACTAACTCTTTCTTCCTTGCAATTTCGGCAGACCTCTTAGCTTCCTGGAGCCTTTTATCTAATTGATCAGTTGATCCTCTGATCATTCCAAATAAGTGCATCGTTGACCATTGTACCAGGTCAGCGGATGAAGGGGATGTGTCTCTAGGTACTCATGTTTGCAGTGGAATTCCACTGGCCATTGAGTGCTTCGAGTGGGTCTCTACCTCCTCCTTTGTTGATGGTCCTCGCGCTATCCTCAACCTTAGCACTGAGGGAAAGAGATTCATAACCTATTTTCCAACTATGGATAGTTGCATTAGTTTTGTGCATTGTTGAGGGTTCTTGAGAACCTTCTCCATCTGTTCACGCTCAGATGTCGCGCTCTGCCTGGTTGTTGATTCTGGTTCCTTCTGAGCTTCTAGTATCTCCTGCTCTTTCGTTGTGTCTACTTTACGCATTGTGCTTTCTTGGGCACCCTCACCCTTGGTTGGTGAGGTGATTTGTTGGTTTCTTTGGGATTGTGGCTCCTCCACAGTTTGGGCATCTTTTTCTTACGCTGAAGGCTCGGTCTGTTGTTCTTGGGTATCTAGGTTCAGATCAGTCAATTTCATGCTCTGCTCTGGTACTTTGGGGTTTAGACCAGAAGCTTCTCATGTCGGCTTAGACAATTCTTGGTTTATTCTTGGGAGTTCTCACTCCACTTTCTCTAGTTGATCAAGTTGCATCAGCTCTGGGTTTGTGGTCTGGGGAGGACTGGTGCTTTCTAGGGTTGGCAATTGGGGTTGTGGTGGTGATGGAGGGTGTTCAGTGACAAAGGTGGATGGAAATCTCTCAGGCTCGGGGTCATCCTGAATGTGGATGATGTGGGTTTCTTTAACCGTTGAGCGAGTCGGGGGGGGCACTGATGCAAGGGGTTGGGGGTTGAAAATTTTATTCAGCGAAACCCCGGTTCTGGGCCTCTTCACCAATGGTTTGGTAATGAACACAACTCTCGAGATCTGGTTAACATCCTCACCTGACAACACGGCATCGGTTGGAAGCTGATGGAGGGCCTGTCTTTTCTTCCACTCCAATTGTTGCATCTCTTCTTCCTCCTCAGAGTCTAATTGTGTTGGAGTTTCTGGCTTCTGTGACTCTAGACCTGAGTTTTGTCTAGCTCCTATTTCTTTGTCTGT
>JASDQU011401255.1:0-26300 GCA_032191745.1 Picea mariana
CTTGAAATTGGTTTGAAGACTTGTGACAAATCTAAGTGAGTCATCCAATATTGAAATGGGGAAAATGATATGTTGTTGAAAATATCATGAGGTAGGATATAGTATAAAAACTATATTTTTAAATTTCGATGCCCATTGATGACAATTTTTAAACCATGAACCTATGCCACCAAACTGCTTCCCTAAAACTAGTGTTGATCTTGTGAAATTTTGTTCTCAATAATTTGGGCTCAAAACTAGGCATATGATATACTATTGGAAAGGTCATGGACAACCCTACATTGTAATTAGTCTAGATTGTCTCTCTATTTTAGATTCAAAATATAATCTAATTAGTGAAATCAAAACTATGGTATTTATCCCCCTAATAGACATTCAACTTGCATCCTTCGTATACTAGGCATACAAACTCAAAATTGAGCAAATGAGTGATTGTTGGAAAGTTTATTCTTCTCAGAATAAAGAAAAAAAAGAAGAAAGGGTACTATATTTTCTAAAAATTCAAAACAATTCCTTTCATATTCTATCCAAGACCCATATCAAATGGATCCCAATAATGAACGGTGAAAGTGGTCAATGTTGAAATTTTGCAAATTGTGCTTGCTTTTAATGAAATATGATATGCTCAACATAGACATGTACTTGGTTGATATGGGAGGTTTTTGAAACTCCAAAAAAAGATGAAGATGGCCTCCCCAAATGTTAATGTAAATATCAAATTATAATGGTCAATTAAATATTATACATAGGCATTAATAAAGTCATTTTGACTTTAGGATATTTTATGCTTTTATGCTTTATTTCACTTGAATCTGTTTCTCAATCTACCCCACATTCATAAAGTGGATTGACTCGTCTAGCTTATAACCATTTACAAGAAATATTTCACTTTCTCATTTAATACACAATCTTGGTTTTCTTTATGTGTTCATATTATCATTATGTATCAAACCCCAAGATTTTCCATGCCATATCACGAGTCTCGTTCCTTTCAAAGATAAGGTTTCCTCTCTTGTGACTTAAAATTTTTGGGTGCCATAGAATCTATGTGAGTGTAAACACCTAGGGACTATTTTTGACAGATAAAAATTAAGGGATGACCAATATGACACATCAGAAACCAAAAGAGTTTCATATCATTAGAAATCAAGATTGAATTATTTTTTTCTTTTAAAAGCCAACTTTATCATAAATTTGTGTGTTTTTCAATGGTATGTGGATACTATTGTTGTTTAGAGTGAGTATCCAAGTGTTCTTACTATGGATTGTAGATTGAGGGAGGGTGTTGGGTAGGTGGTGTTGGATAGAGAACAATGAGAAGAGATGAGGCAATAGAGAAGGCGCAAGATCAAGAAAATCAAGAAGATCAAGAAATAAGAGAGAGGAAAGAGAATAACACAGGGGACATGAAGGAACAACTAGCACAAAATCCGGGATAACCAGTCGACTATGAGTTTTATCAATCCCATAATGATTTGTCACCAGCCAAGCGTGAGTGGTATCCAACTCATTATGAGTTGGAAAACGAACCTAAGAAAAAGGCATAAAATATGTAAAAGACCCATGAAGTTCAGAGAAGAACTCGCCATAAGAGAGAGAATTCTTAGTAGTTGTTTTGGTATTTTGTTGTTAAAAGATAGGTTTAGGGAGCATAGCATAGAAGAGAAGCGACAAATGTAAGAAGAACATTGTATGCAAAACATCCATTGTAGTGTGAAGTGCAATCAAGATACTCTAATATAATAAAGAAGCAAATATTTTGTGGATGTAGCCCGGAGGGGGGTGAGCCATGGTAACTCTATGTACAATTGTGTTGTTGGATGATTATTCATGTTTGTGTTGTGTTAATCCTTGTATATAATATGAATGAATTCTTATCTCTATTGATATTATTGATAATCTAATGTGTAGTAGCCATAATTGCATGCTTAACCACTAAACAACATAAATATAACCTTATATGCATGTATAATGAAGTAATGAGTTCAACATATCTAGGATATAGGGCATGAAAGATTCTTGTAGGTATGACAGAACGTGTTTCACGTCTTTCCCTCACCGCTGCAGAATCTTGGCTCCTGCAATCCCCATAAAGATACCTTGGGTGAGACTTCACCTTCTTACAGGTGATGCTGAAAGGGCCGGTGTCTATAGGGATTTGTTGGACTAAGTAACTTGAACTTAGGGTCTTGAACCTACCTGAGTGTGTGCCAACAGAGAGACAAACAAGTATTTTCAACATTTTACTCTATTTCAGTGTCTATTTTTTCATTTGTGACTTGTACCAATGGCCTCTTTACCCAACATCATGTTGGAAGGCAACTAGAGGTTCTCTAGCAAGAACTACAATACATGGAAGCATAATATGTTGGCTCTATTTGAATATAGTTGTTTGGTTGCTATCATCTTAGGTAACAATACCCCACCAAAATTTATGGGTAGTGTTAGGGACCTAACCTCCCTAACCCCTCACGTAGGTATAATAATATAATCCCATGTAATAAAGGCCAATATTAATAAGGCCTAGCAATAAGAAAGAATAAGTCAAATGTAAGAAGACCTAATAGAAGATTTCGCTTCTATAAGGATATTCCTCTAGATTGTTCTTTTGGATAGATAGATTTAGTATAAATAGAAGTAGAGGGTATGAGAAATATAGTCTTGGATACTATTGTAATAGAGCTATGCTCTATTGGAGGTTTCCCCCTCAAAGAGGCAAGTGAACATTGTTATCAGTAATCAAAGTGCTCCTTCTGGTGTTATTTTGGTATTGTTTTGATTATATCATTGCTTCTCTGCCATTTCTAGCTAAAATAATTTTGTTCTGCATATTAATTTATATCTGGAATATTACAAGTGGTATCAGAGCACCTTCATTGGTAGAAAATTGTGGGTTAAATTTTTTTCAGGGTTGATACGTATTCCAGCGTCTTAAATCTACAAAGATCTGTTGTTACACGCATAAACCCGCGGTCAGGGAGTCATACGCGTAGGAAATACAAGTGGTACCTAAGCACAAATCTGTTGGCCACCCTTGTAACCCCTATTGGTGGCCCTTTGAGTCGTAGTGCATCAGTATACAGATCAACCTATATCTTCTAAATCCTTCCATAGATAAACTGATCAGTTTCTTGACTGCTATAGTGCTACGGAGAACAACACTCGGGAAGATACTCTCTAGTACATGGGTAGTCGGGTAGTACGGCTAAGGGCACGATGTAGCCTCCTTAGTTGGTGCCCTGAGATATTAGGTTGAGTATTACTGTTGGACCCCACACATATATCAAAGAGATATAGCACAAGGAAAACCCTTGTCTATAGAAACCCTGAATATCCTACCCCTAGGGATGAAAACAAAAATATATATAATGGACAAGATCTATTTCCATGCAATTGTGCCTTTTGCAATCTAGTTGTGAAATTACTACACATGTATTCATGTTAATAATTTGGGAATTTTGTCACTATAGTATTATTAAGGCCAGAGTATAGTGGTCCCGCTGGCACACTTTTTTGGTACTTATCCCACTGGTTTCATCTCTTTGCCCCGATTCTAGTGATACCTCTCATTTTTAACACAAATATTTTTTGTGCACCTGACCCATCTCCAACACCCTTATTTGGCTCATATCCCTTTGGATCCCACTTTTCACCCTGATCACGGTGGTACCTATCATTTGACACCCTTTTTTATCCATGGTCCCACCCACCTCTCTAGACCCATTTTGTTTTCCCTATACCATTTGCCTGCTCCTTTGTTCAAATGAATACCACACGAGCCCAAGAACTCAATGCCTTGATTGTTGACAACCACAAGCACAATAATGAAATCAAGCATCTCACTGCCAACATTAGCTCCATCAATTCAACTATTGAGATCCTCAAGGACCAATTTTCCCACATAAAATACCTCTAGGATCAATGTTCCTACATCAAGACCTCAAAGAACACTTCATGGGTCATTCCCATAACTCTTTCTCTTTTTAACAACCATCTTATCAGGATGACCATGACTCTTCCCATTACCAAGGCCCTCATACTACCCACTTTTCTCAAGACCTCCACCCTCCTAATTGAGGTGAAAATATTTGATGGATCGGATCCTACAGGATGGGTCACCCAAATGGAACATTATTTCTCTTTGCATGGAATTACTAATGATTTAGCCAAGCTTCGTTATGATGTCCTACATCTGGATCCAAAATGATGGAAATGGTGGCAATGGAAAAAAAAGGCATGCCAAGGGTATCTTGCTTGGACACAGTTTGTGGTCGAACTTTATGACCGCTTTGACTCTGACACCCACCATTTAGGTTGTTTGACCAAGTTAAAGCAGTCTAGGACAGTGGAATACTTTATTGCCGCATTTGAGCACTTGAATTTCAGATTGGAGGGCATGTCATATGATTTATTTAGCGAATTCTTTATTAGTGGCCTCAAAGATGAAATTCATTCCCATGTTCTCATGGAACACCCCCATACTTGGTTGGAAGCTACTCAACGATCCAAGGAATCCCAAAATATTGTGTCTTCCCACACCCGCAAACCCTCCTTTCCTCCTCGCCATATCCCCACCCATTTTTTCCCTTTTGCAACTCCCCTCAAGATCCATAAATTAACCAAGGATGAAATGGATGAACGTCAACTCAAGGGTCTTTGTTATAATTGTGACGACAAATATTTTCCCGAGAACAAGTGTAAGGAACAAAATTTTTTTATGGTTGTGACTGAGGATATTTCTAAAGAATATGTAGTTGTCATGCCTGTGGAGGAACTACCACTGCCATATGACCTCACCCCACCCTCTAACCCACCCGAAGTTGACCCGGTGATTTCACTTAATGCCCTTAGTGGCTTATCTACTCCCTAGAATCTCAAATTAATTGGTCACATCAAAATTAGGAAAGGCATCATCCTTGTGGACAATGGTAACACCCATAACTTTATTCATCACCGTAATGCCCAAGAAGTTAATTGTTACATCTTTGTCCTCAATAATTTTCAAATCATGACTTCCAGTGGTGTTTCCATGAAATGTGGGGGACGATGTGAAAATGTGTGACTCCAAATTGGTCAATATCACCTAAAATCCCATATGTTTTCTATAGACATGGGTGGTTGTAACATTGTTCTTGGTGTTGAATGGTTATGCACTCTAGGCCCCATTATCACGGATTTTAAGAACTTAACCATACAATTCCAACAAGAGAGACAACAGTATAAGGTCCAAGGAATCACCGCATGCTCCCCTGAGATCATCAGTTCCCATCACATGGAAAATATCCTCAAAAAAATATCATTAAGGAATTATATCCCAACTCCACTCCATCCATGTTGTTGAGACACCTTCTATGCATCCCAGCCTCTAATCTATCCTCTCCCATGACCAAGTAGTTTTTACCACCCCCAAAGAACTCCCCCTTTCCCGTGGCATCCATGATCATTCCATCCCTCTTATCCCGAGCAGTATTCCCCTCAATGTTCATCCTTATTGTCATCCCTTTTCCCAAAAGAATGAAATTGAGAAAATTCTTCATGAATTACTAGAAGTTAGTGTTATAGGTCCCAGTACTGGCCCTTATTCTTCCCCTGTGGTCATGGTACTCAAGAAAGAAGGTACTTTGCGCATGTGTCCTAATTTTTGCGCCCTCAACAAACTCACAATCAAATAAAAGTTCCCCATTCCTATCATCAATGACCTCTTGGGTGAATTGAGTGGTGCTTAGTACTTCACCAAATTGGATCTACACTCTGGCTACCACCATATATGTATGAAAGAATAAGACATCCCCAACACTGCATTTCACACTCATGACAGTCATTATGAATTCTTTGTAATTTTGTTTGGATTGTTTAATGTTCCTTCCACTTTCCAAAGCCTTATGACTCATGGATTTCGTCCTTTTCTCTGTCATTTTGTCTTAGTTTTCTTTGATGATATTCTCATCTCTAGTCAAAATTATTCATGCCACCTCTCCCATGTGAATCAAGTTCTCCATGTACTCTCTAAGCACCAACTTTTCCTCAAACAATCTAAATGTTCCTTTGGTGCCTCGGAATTGGAATACTCGGGTCATATTTTCGGCAAGGATGGTGTTCGAGTGGATCCTAAAAAAAATGAATCTATGCAATATTGGCCTCGCTCTAAAACTATTAAGAGATTTCGTGGTTTTCTGGGTTTAAAGGGATATTATAGGAAGTTTGTTCGGAATTATGGAAAGATTTCAGCTCCTCTCACTTCCCTCCTTAAAAATATTGCTTTCACTTGGACTTCAGTTGTGGATCATGCCTTCCAAGCCTTAAAAAATGTTATGTGATCGACCCCTATCCTAGCAATCCCAGACTTCACAAAGACATTTTTATTGGAATGTAATGCTTCCAGGAAATGAATTGGAGTTGTCCTCATGCAAGATGGCAGACCCTTGGCCTTCACTAGCAAACAACTTTAAGAGCGACATTTGGGCCAATCCATTTATGAAAAGGAAATGTTATCTATTTTGGATGTTGTGGATCTCTCGTGTCCTTATTTATTGGGCCAACAATTCTATATCAAAATTGATCATCAGAGTCTCAAGTATTTCCTGGAAGAACGAATTTCATCCCCAATGCAACAAAAATGGGTGACCGAACTATTTTTATATGATTATAAGATCATTTACAAGAAGGGAAAGGAAAATGTAGTGGTTGATTCTTTCCCGAAAATATGAATAATAAGGATCCCTCTTCTCCCTCTCCTTCATTATACCAGATTGGCTCCAAGTTGTTCGTCAGGAATGGTTGCAAGACCCCAAAATTTCTAGCCTGCTCCACCAATTGCAACACAACTCTTCATTTTCTCTAGGGTATGCTTGGCATAATGAAGAGCTTCTCTAAAAAGGTTGTTTGTATTTATGCAAGAAATCACAACTTAAATCCATAGTGCTTTCTGAACTTCATGTCTCACCCATAGTCAAGAATTCAGGATTTACCAAAACCTATGAATGGGTCAAACGTTCTTTTTTCTGGGAGGGTATGAAATACGACGTCTTCACCTTTGTGGATGAATGTGAGTTCTGTCAACGTAATAAGGGAGAAACTGTCAAATATTTGGCAACACTTCAACCGCTTCTGGTTCCCCCTGCTATTTGGTGAGATATTTCTATGGACTTCATCGTCGACTTACCTAAATCGGGAAATAAGTCAGTCATCATGGTGGTCGTCGATCATCTCTCCAAATATTCTCATTTTTTCCCTCTTCAACACCCATTCACAACCGCCATAGTGGCTCAAATATTCATAGATAATATCTTCAAGCTTCATGGCATGCCTAATTCTATTGTCTCTAACAAAGATCCCACTTTCACCAACAAATTTTGGCAAGAATTTTTCAAGCTACAAGGCACCCAATTGCATCTCAACACTGCCTATCACCCCTACACGGATGGCCAAACTGAAGTTGTCAACAACTGTTTGGAAACATATTTGAGTTTTTTTGCATCTTAGCGATAGAATAGGCGGGCTCAATGGTTACCCCTAGGTGAGTGATGGTAAAACACCTCTTACCATACAACTACTTACATGGATATTTTTGAAGTAGTATATGGCCAAAATCCTCCATCAGTTCTCTCCTATATGTCAGGGGTATCAAAGGTTCAAAAGGTTGACACAAATATTACAGTCCATGAGGCTATTCTTCCTGGCCTGAAAGAAAATTTGGTCATGGTTCAAAATCACATGAAGCAACAAGCAGATCAAGGTTGTTTTGAATGCCATTTTGTTGAAGGGGACCAGGTATATCTTCAATTACAACCTTATAATCAAAATTCACTCAAAGCCCAACGATGTCAGAAACTTGTGTCCAAATTTTGTGGTCCTTATACAGTGCTCAAGTGTGTGGGATCGATGGCCTATCAGTTATCTCTACCCAGCCCATCAAAGCTCCATCCTTTTTTTCATTTTTCCTGCTTAAAGAAGGTGATTGGAATTAAGTGCCAAACTAAAACTAGTCTCCCTAAGTTGGATGAAGAAGGTTCCATATGGTTGCATCCACAAGCATTCTTGGCCCAGAGAGAGAGTCATCTATGTCAGTGCACCATCCAAGAAGTGTTAGTCCAATGGAAAGATACCCCTCCAGAAGATGCCACCTAGGAGCTGGCCACCATTCTACAACAATTCTCTCATATTAATCATTGAGGACAAGGTTGTTCTTCAAGGGGGAGGGCATGTTAGGGACCCAACCTCCCTAACCCATCACGTAGGTAGAATAATATAATTACATGTAATAAAGGCCAATATTAATAATGCCTAGAGATAACAAAGAATAAGTCAAATGTAAGAAGACCTAATAGAAGCTTCCACTTCTAGAAGGACATTCCTCTATATTGTTCTTTTGGATACAAATATTTAGTATAAATAGAAGTAGAGGGTATGATAAATCTTGTCTTAGATATTATTGTAATAGATCTCTGCTATGTTGGAGTTTTCCCCCTCAAAGAGGAAAGTGAACATTGCTATCAGTAATCAAAGTGATCCTTTTGGTGTTGTTCTGATATTATTCGGGTATTGTTTTGATTATATCATTGCTTCTCTTCCATTTCTAGCTAAAATATTTTTGTTTTGCATACTATTTTATATCTGGAATATTAAAGGTAGAGACTATGACAAGTTTGATGAGCGAGACAAAGAAATGATAATGGTAATTAAGTTTCCTGTGACAAATGAAATGCTTCTTGAGGTCCAAATAGGGAAGACTTCAATACATATTTGGAAGCATATGAAAAAGTTGCATGAGACTTTTGACAATGACAAAGACAAAGACTTCTTCCTAAATAATATGTTGTTTTTTATCACAATGGATGAGAGTGCATCTGTAACATACCCTATCCCACTTGAGGTCCATTACTTGTGGAAATACCCACAAAAATAAAATTTTATGCTATCATATCATGTAGCTTACTAGCTATAGGAATACACACATATTTAACCATTCATCTACCATTAATTTAAATGTAGCTACAACATGCTGAAATAAAAATGAATGCAACAAATTAACTCCATACTCAACATCATATAAACCATTCACATACACATAGTTAAGATAGAACAATTTATCTCATAAAATAATAGAGAACACAAATAAATACTTATCTTTTCATAACAGTTGTGCAAACAGTTGCATGGGACAAACATTCCACCCAACCATAGAATTTTAATTCTATATATCAACAAAAATTTACACTCAAGTTAGGGATAGGAATCCATAACATAGGGTGTCTCTCACAGTCCACTCACAACTCATATATCACACAACCCACTAGTATTCTCCTACATCTATCCTAATTTCCACCAACTCTCTTCCTCTTGAATAGACCAACCCAAGGAATGTAACCCTTCACTTCTCTCAATCCATTGCGTGTCCCATTCATTTATTAGGGTCTCTTTGGCACAGGTAACCAGAAATATCACTACTGGGAACTCAAGCGAACTCATTGCTAGGAAAACTACCAATAAAACAACAACAATCACTTATTGTTACAATGCAACTCACACAAGAGTTCACTCTTACGGCCTGATAACCTGGTTCTTCTGCAAGCATGACAACTTGTTTCTCCAGTCTTCAAAAACTCCAAAACTACTCTAGAAATCTCACTCCATTGTTGTTCCAACTCCAATGCACTTCTTTTTCCTTGTTCTCCCCCTGCTCATGCAAAAACATGACTGTCCAAAACTTATTGTTCTGCCCATACGAATTTTCTTCTCCTTTCCCCAAGAAAGGAATTTAACTCTCCCTTATGTTGATCGTACTTCATCCCCATGCTCCAAATAACTATGGGATGTGACTTCTCACACCCACCCTCTTACATGTATTCAGTTATTGATCTTTCGTACACTCAAACATGAAATAGAGGTTTTATACATAATGTTAATAAAATTCAGGAATGTGGGTTTGGATTAATACCCATTAATAATTTCCCTCTTGTAACCATATTAGACACTCCCTTATCTTGTGGAAAACTCAGCCCCCATATCTTTCCATGTCACCCAACATCTGGCATCACATTTTATTTATTAAAACTCAAAAATACAATTCGCATATTACATTGCTTGACCAAAACCACATATCTAGATTATGCATTAATTAAACTGGGGATTATAGTGGGGATTTTACATTCCCCCTCCCCTACAATTGTTCACCATCCTCAATGAACAACACCATGCCGATATACATGTACAAATTTTACATCATAATATTCAGAAGAAAAAAAATGTATCCAATCTATTTACCCACCAACAATAGTTCCAACCATAATCACATGTTCCTCTCAACCTGCTAACCCAAAGAATGTTCCCCCTTCACCACACTCATTCCATTGGGATACACCATTATTTTATCAGGGCTATCAGTGTAGGTGACTAGGAACTATGAGAGATGGTTCCAAAACTCTAGCTTCCCAAAATGGAGTCTTACATTTTTAGCTTATGTTTTCTTCAAAATTGTCAAAAAATTGTGGTTATTCCTCTTCCATAGTTTCTTCTAGCTCCCATGTTGCATATTTAGGAATGTATAAGGTCCATTGACGATCCAGGTGGATATTGTTGTCCACCCACCTATTCCACTATCTCAAATAGCAATTTCCATTTTGGCACTGTTTTTACAGTTTTTCGGGTCCCAAACTTCTAGGGCCGTTTTGAGGCCCTAAATGACAGTTTTTGGTCTCGACAGTGTCTAACATATAAGCATAAGAAAATGATAGACCAAAAAAAATATGCACTCCTTTTTCATACCTTTCCAACGGTGTATCGAGTTCCCCTAACAAAGATCATATGAAAAAGTTATGCCCTTAGGAAGTTGACGTATCAACTACCCCCATCGGGGCCCACAAACCTTTTGGTGTTTCATCTCCATGGGTTAGGGTTTTGAATGTTTAGGGTTTTATCATTTATGTTTTATGTTAAAAAGGATTTTGGAGCCTCATTGTATGCATCTTCTTGCGAATGAGTGTAGTTGTCACATCTCTTCTCAGGGATAGATTGCCATGATTCGAGCAAGTTTGTTTCAGTCTACATTTTTACAGTTTCAACAGGTTCTCTTTATCAATAGAAGTCAATTTTTATTGTATCTTTGTGTGTTTATTTTCTATACATCTATATTTCATTTTTTTCCATTTATAAATCCATATCAGTGGTATTAGAGCAGTCTGATCTTTATTTGTTTCTTTGTGCATGTCCCCAACGAGGTAAAGGTACAAGGATTTGGGACTTGAAGTACTTGATCCCTTGCAAGACAAGTCCCACCAATCATGAAAACCTCCCATGGTGGAAGAAAACAGAGACATTGAGTAGGATATCATTTTAAATTGTTGCTCGAGGAATCCCTCACATGAAAAAAGAACGAGATGATGGATACTTTTTCACATATCGTTCAACGACTGCCAACATGTGACACATATTCATCAAGTGACCACTTTGGAGGAATCGCCCCCTTCAAGGTAAAATTCAATTTTAATATCTCCTTATTTGAAGGCTAGCTAGATGTGGATGTTGTAGATAAATGGTTGAATCTGCTAGAAGGTTATTTTTCGGTCCATAACTTTTCCAATAGAGAAAAATTTACCTTTGCGGTCCTTAAGGTTGTCTTCCATTTCAAGGATTGGTGGGAGACTTACTTTGAGAAAAAGGCCATTGAGGAATCTACAATATTTTCAGTCGCACCTACTTGGGATTGTTTCAGGGATGCTATTAAGGAACAATACTACCCTGTTGGAAGCTATGATGACCAACATACGAAATGGACCACACTACAATAGGAAAGGGACCAGACAATATGAGAGTTCACAAATATATTCCATACGGCCTTGTGCACCAAGTTGGGTATCAAATACTTTGAATGACATATGGTGCTCAAGTATCATGGTTTTCTGCATAGATACATCCAAATAAAAATGAAGTTTCTAGACATCTCATCATTGGGTGTGGCTTATCATATGTTGTCAAAATCGAGCATAAATGTAAACAAAAGAAGTGGGAGTTTGAATCTGCAAATTCCTTAGAGAATAATCAGGGAAAAGGCATCCCCAACCCACAGAAAAAAGGATAGAGAAAGGATGGGCCCCCTCGGGACAACCAGTCCAAACCAAAAAAAAATAAGGGTAATGAGAAGACAAATAAAGACATTGGGAAGTGATGTGAATTCCATAAAATCCCCTAACATAAAATTGATGAATTTCTCTCAAAGAAGTTGTTGGTGGCCGAGTTGAAAGCCTCAAAGTCAGAAGTAGGTTCCAACTTGAAATCAGATCTAGATAAGGGGAAGCATATCATTGATGCAAATCTAAATGCCACTATCGCTACCACCAAGTTCTAGCCAAGTGAACCAGAAGAAGTAGAGGAAGGTGAACTCATTTATCGGTCCCAGATGTGGGTGAAGTGTGCTCCGTTGCATTTCATTGTCGATAATGGAAGTCAAAAGAACCTAATCTCAGTAGAGTTTTTCAAGTGGTTGAACATACCGACAACACCACACTCACATCCCTACACCATTGGGTGGCTCCGCCAAGGAAGAAATCTCCACTTCATCCAACAATTTCATATGCCCTATGGCATCAAGCCCTTCCAGGATGAGATATTGTGTGATATTTCCCCCCTTGAAATTTGTGATGTTCTGTTAGGAAACCATACTTGTGGAAATGAAATGTTGTATATGATTCTAGACCTCGCAGTGTTATTATTACTTTGGGTAGACAATTGTACAAGATACTAGAGGTAGCTCTGCCTACTGCCATTTCTTTGATCTCTTCTAAGCAATGCAGGAAGGTCATTTCCCAGATCGGGAAATTTTTCTTCTTCATGATTCTCTCTCAAAGTGAATAGAAGGTCGCAGCCACATCCATGGCCTCTCCCCATAGTAGAAGAAGGTGGAAAATATCATGGAAAAATATAAAGACATCTTCTCTTCACCCACCAGGATATTGTTGCACTGTCACGTCAAGCATTCAATCGATCTAACCCTCGGTGCACATATACCCAATGGACCATTCTATCATCACTCTCTGATGGAAAATGAGGAAATCAAATGACGGTTCCAAGAGTTGTGTCAAAAGGGGCACATATGACCCAACTCCTCACCCTGTGGGCACCCAATTGTACTCTTGCAGAAGAAATATAGTACTTGGTGACTCTGCATTGATTACAAGGCCCTAAACAAAATATCTGTTAGGAATCGGTACCCAATTCCCCGAATTGACGACCTTCTTGACTAGATCAAAGGACCCAATTTTTTCAGTAAGATTGAACTAAAGACTGGATACTACCAGGTTCAATAGAACATACTAATGTATGGAAGATTGCTTTCAAGTCCAAAGAAGGTATTTTTCGAATGGTTATTCATGACCTTTGGTTTGACAAATTCTCCAACAACTTTCATGAGATTGATGGAAGATATATTGTGGCCTTTCACCATTTCTTTTGTGGTGGTATATATGTATGATATCCTCATCTTTAGCAAGAATTGGGCAGAAAACTTGCATCATATTCAGTAGGTCCTTCACACTTTGTGACAACACAACCTATATGATAACTTGGAAAAATGCTCCTTCAGCATGAACATGGTCCAATACCTAGGCTACATTGTTGATGAGCATGGTGTGCATGTGAATCAAGCCAAGATCAAAGTCATTCGTGATTGGCTAGCCTCGACCACACTAATTGAGCTTCAAAGTTTCTTAGGACTTGAAATCATCTATCATAGGTTCGTGTTGGGATTCTCCCATATTGCATGGGCCCTCAACCAAGTGACCAAGGGCGGTGTCAAGTAAAATTTTGTGTGGTGGAAGTCACAACAGCAAGTGTTCGATGATCTGAAAAATCTCTTGTGCTCAGCTCAAGTAATCTCCTTACCCGATCTACAACAACCTTTTGAGATTAAGACTGATGCCTCAGACTATGTTGTGGGCACAGTTCACACTCAACATGGTCATCCAGTGGCATATCATAGTGAGACACTATCATATGTCATCCATAAGTACCCCACCTATGACAAAGAAATGTATTCCATTATACAAGCCTACCAACAATGAAAGCACTACATTATCGGGAATGAGACAATAATCCACATAGATCAAAAGCCTATGTAGTTCATGTAGACACAAGGAAAATTGCAGAATGACCACCATCACAAGTGATCCACATACTCGCAACAATTCCATATCAACATCAAATATAAGACAAGGAGCACCAATTGTGTAGTTGACTTCCTCAGTTGACCTCTAGTTGCATCCTTAACCACGGTGCTCCACTCCTATGTCCATGAAGCATCTGAGTGGCCCAAACTCTACAAGAGTGATTCTAACTTCACTAACACTTACCGGATGCTAGGCTCAGGAACGGTTGTCACTAACTTTCATCTTCAAGATGGACTATTATGCCATTTGGGCTACCTCTGTGTTTCTTCAAGAAAGCGTGTGAAGTTGATTTGAGAAGCTCACTACAGTAGGATGGAAAGACATTTTGGCATGGAAAAGACCATGGAAATACTACATAAGCATTTTTATTGGCTGAAGCTGTGCCATGACATCATCAAGTATATCAAATCCTACACTTCCTACACCATTTCCAAACTAGCTAATGAGAAGCAAGGCATGTACACCTCTCTACCTATTGCCTACATGCCATGGGAATCCATCTCGATGTACTACATGTCAGGCGTTCCTTCAACCAAGCAATGAAATGACTATGTTTTGTGGTGATTGATCATTTTTCTAAGATGGCCATCCTAACACCCTGCAAGAAGAATATCAAAGTTGAGGCTACTACCAATTTCTTATTAAAACAGGTGTGGGTACACTTCAGGATACCACAGACCATCATATCATATTAGTATTGTAGGTTCCTAAGTACATTTTGATCCATCCTCTGGTCAATATTAGACACCAAGATCACCAAATCCATCGCCTTCCACCCCCAAACTCATGGCCAAACAAAGGTCATCAACAAAATGATCGTGCATATCTTGCGCATGTACAAATCCAAAAATCCGTGCACATGGGATAGGAGTCTACCCTATGTTCAATGCAGCTACAAGATATCCCTTCATAGATCAACTGACCAAAGTCCCTTTTAGGTGGGGTTGGAATTTCAACCATTGGATCCCATTAATGTTGCACTACCCCTTGCATCCAGAGAGGAAGAATCATCCCATGCTCAATCTGAGGTCGAAAAAGAAACTAGTTTTATTGAATGGATTTAGAACATCCAACAACAGGTCCATGATATTTTACAGAAATTCAATGCTAAGTACAAAAAACGCCATGATCAACACCGGGTGTTGCACAAGTTTCAAGTGGGAGACAAGATCTGGTTGCATTTGCAGAAAGAGCACCTTACAGGACACCATCAGAAGCTTCATCCACTTTGCTATGGACCTTACACCATAACTAAGGTTGTGGGTGGAAATTATTTTGAGCTAAGTATTCCCCCCTACCTTGGCCTGCACCCAGTGTTCAATGTGGACCTCCTTCGACCATATTTCCCACCATTATTGGACACATTGAAGATCGCATAGCAGTTGAAACAGATAGAGCTACACCCTGACTGCATAGAACATGCATCCATTGATCATATCAGGGACACTCATATTAAGGGCACTCACCAACAAAGGATCCATCTTAATCAGGTTGTAAGAGTAGGGCAACTTCTGCACCAAGGCAAGTGGCTCACCGGAGCCAAGTTCAGTAGAATCTTCCCCATTTGATGGGGGTCATCAATGCAATGGAGACCATTTATTCCCAAGGGGGTAGGATTGATCTAGGTGGCTATCAGTGGCCACAGATCTATTCCATTGGAGCAAAGAACAATTCCCATTTGGCAGCTTTTTTGTAATTTTTTGGGTCCCAAACTTTTAGAGTCGTTTTGAGGCCTTAAACGACCTTTTTTGGGCTCGAAAACACCTAGCATGTGGCTAAAGGTAGATTCTAGATTGAACGAAATATTTACTCCTTGGCTATACCTTTCCAAAAGTGTATCGAGTGCCCTCAGGAAGTTACGCCCTCGGGAAGTTGACATATCAACTACCTCCATCAGGGCCCACAAACCTTTTGGTGTTTCATCTCTTAGGGTTAGGGTTTTTTATGATTAGGGTTTTCTCATTCATGTTTTATGTTAAAAAATCCTTTGGAGCCTCATTGTACTCATATTATTGCAAATGAGCGTAGTCGTCACATCTCTTCTCATAGATAAGTTGTCACTATACGAGCAAGTTTGTTTTAGTCTGTATTTTTACAGTTTCAACAAGTTCTCTTTATCAATAGAAGCCAAGTTGTATTGTATATATGTGTGTTTATTTTCTATACATATGTATTTCATTTCATTCCATTTATAAATCCAAATCAATTGAACCTTTACCAGGATGATATTTTTTTTCTTGAGAACTTTGACCTTCTGGTCCAGGATGTGTACTAGTTCCACCAAAAAATATCCTTCATACTCCACTTGGATAAAATCCAATCAATTATGTGGTTAGGGTCAGAAACAAACTTTTTCGATAGTGACACATGAAATACATTATGCACTCTCATGGATGCAGTAAATGCTAGCATGTATGCAACCGGGCCTATCTTTTCTAAGATCTCAAAAGGACCAATGTATCTTGCTGCCAACTTTGGGTAGTGTTGGCAGCCACTAATTTTGTCAAATTTTATCATAATCAAAATTCATCACAAAGGGATAAAAAAAAATTGTAGCTTCCTCCTCTTTAAATTTTTAAACGTTTCTGTCTTTTGGCTTCAAGAAGATTTATTGTGTTAACTTACTATATGAGTTTTTCGTTTAAATTTTCTTTTTCTTTGTTTAAATTTCATGACTGCAAGCATGAAACTGAAACAAAACTTGGCTTGGGTAATCATTTTGCAGTCTGTGATTTTCTTCTTTTCTTTTACCAAAGAGATTACACTTTAAGGGGACCTATATGTTGCTAAGTTTGAAGTTTTATAAGTGCATTGATCAATTGATTGTCACATCTTTTATATATTATGAGATTTCCTATGGTTGATTATTTGGTTTGCTTATTCATCCATAAGAGCACTGCAAATTTAGGTTAAAAATCGGTACATGTTCTTTGGTATATCAATCATATCACATTCATGGCAATTGGTACAGATCTGATGTACCCGTGACTACACCTCATCCCGTTATCCTGTGAAATTAATGAACCCATTCATTATTCGAATTGGCATTTGATATTGGTTTAGGGTTTGGTATTCATTATGTGTAATGGATCTTAGGTCTGTGTGCCCTTCGATTTCCTGTATCTCTAAAACTCATTTTATCAAGCATGGTAGTCTCCAAACTTCGTAGGTTTTGGGTCGTTGTGTTTTTCACAGACCTCTCCCTTCTTCTCATTTATTGGAAGCCTAAGTATCCCTCATGTGATATATTTTGTTTCTATTTCATAGTGGCCATGGCCCATGTGGTTCGAATCAAACTGAATAGTTGTTAAGATATTCTTGCCCACGATAATGCCATAGATGATTTGAAGGCTCACAGTTGGGATATCTTCCTCGGGAAATTTGATGGTTACAACCATGTGGCTGCACAGGCCTTTGCACAAAATTTTGATGGGTTTAGGGCCAAGGTCATGGATGTGAAATTGGAGGTCATAGAGGACTTTGTAGCTCGAGCAACAGGACTCCTAATGGAAGGAGAAAAGTGGTTTAAAAATTCCAAAATGGAGGATGTTCCATGGATATTGTTCATCGTCTCTCGCAAGTCTACATGCTGCCCTAAAGGTATTCCTATTAACCTTCTAAAACGATGGCACGACCTTATTTTAATTTTGAAACAGTTTATAACATGCGAAGGTCGGTATGGTTTGGTATTTTTATACCACATCCGACTACTGATGTTATTCATAGGGTTTAAAACGAACATGTCGTTCTACCTGTTAATGAGCCTATAAAAAATGGCAAAACACTTTAAGAGACAGAGCATGAATTCTCTATCGAGCCTCTTTCATCACGGGATTATAAAAATAATGTTGTTATCCCAACTGTCAAAAATTGGGGACACTTGGGAAATTTTCCTGAGTCGAAATGGTTTCACCCAACTTGACAATATAGAGAATTTACCTTTAAATATGAACCTCATTTCTGATAATCCCATGACCGAGATGCAAGGGTTCAATTCACCTGATAGCTGTGAAATTAATGAATCTATGTCGATTGCTTTGCAAACCCCCATGGTCGAGAAATCAAAATGCATTTTTTCACCCAGAAAATCATTGGAACAGGTAGTAGACGAATTAAAAGGAAAAGTATATCCTATTCTTGTTAATGAACTGAATCAAGGTCATAGTGACAAACCTACTATCAAAAAATTCCATAAGGGTAAGAGACAGTGAAGCTCATATTTGAATTTTATGAATAAGAGGTTTGGTCGATTGATATCTAAGATTTTAAGGAATTTAAAAAAGGATCATTTGAGCTCGATCTCTACGATCGAGGTCAATTATCATTGTTCAGTTCAAGAGATCAATGATTTTCTTTCTCGGGAAGATCTGGATAACCAGTTTCTCAAGAATGAAATTGTTGGTTAGGTTGACCAGTATGATTTTGTCTCTAGGTTACCTCCATTTCTAAAAGGCCAAAAAGGTTTTTTTTGTCATTATTCATGACTTGAAACAAGCCACGGGGAAGCATGAAATACTCGTTTCTTAATACATTCCACATCGGTCTGTTATAGCACCAGTACATTGTGACAGTTTCTTAGATTGGATACAACGCTATTACAGGGACATTTTGTTGTTACAAGTATGAATAAAACATCTGGCTTCTCACAATGATTTACTTGAACAAAAAAACCAAGTTTTGAAAGCATGCGCAAAGCGAGCAAATAAAAGACCCAAAAGATCTGGTAATATAATCATAAAAAATGCAACCAACTTCAATGCCATCATTAATTTGGAACTGTCTGATCCTTCACTTGCAAATTTCTAATGGTAAAAATGATTTTTTTTTATTTTATTTCATTCTATTATGAAAAATCAAAATAGGAAGATTTAATTTTGATTTTCTTTGTTAATAATAAGACTAGCTACATAATCTCTAATTCTGTAGCCAGTCTATTTCTGAATATTAGTTAACATTATTTTTTGAATATCAATTTCGTTTTTCTATCTACAGAAAAATGATAATTATGTTGATGATTACATGGAGAAACCATCTTGGATCATACGCTCTATTATTCAGTAGTTTCTTTCTTTTATGTTGAAAAAACTTTGCTATTATTTGGACAAACCAACTCATACGGGAGTGGTTTCCAATTGTACTATTTTTGTAATACTGTATATTTTTTGGGAATTGCACTCTATCTTGCGTGATAAGAGTATGTGAATCCTAAGCTAGTTTAAATAGTGATCACTGTTAGTAGTGAAGACATCTTTGGTTGGGATACATTATGGACATATGATTTTGAAAACTGATATGTAGAAGTTGCTCACCATTTGGCTTTAGACCTGTGTGACGCTTACCCCATTATGTTTTGTTTATTGCCTCCATCTTATGAAATATTATTATGTGTGATGCAGCGTTAGTCTATTTATCATATGGTATTTCATATTATTAAGTATTTTGATGATGTATGTGATTTGTTATTCCATTTTACATCTGTGATCAATTCGTCATTTGATTATTATCGATTTATTCTAGATATTAAATGATGGATTATATTATGCTTTGGATTGAGTTTCCTCTCTTTATAAGTGTTGATCATCATAATATCACCAGATCTGTACATTTATCATTCTATTGTTATATTCTCACTCCAATGCATCTTTGAGTTTGTTCTGGGAGTGTTATCATTGTTCTGTTACAGGTTTCCCTCATATGCAAAATAGTTAGGAGCTTGAATTACACGGGAAGATAAATTCAATTTAATCAATTAGTTACAGGTTAGTTCACTTGTCATTTAATTAAACTATTTATTAATGAAATAAGGGCATCTTGAATTATCTTTGACTGCTTATCTATTCTTATTTCAATTATATTTTCCTAGTATTCATTAGTTTTAGACTTTTAAATATTCAAAAGAAAACAGAAAAATGTATGTGTTTTCTTTATCTCTTTTATAAACACTTTCAAGAACATCCATTTCGCAAGATATCCAATAAATCTTGCAAGTTGTATATACACTGTTCATAATCATATGTACATATTCATGTTTCCATTTGAACGCTTGTAATTATTTAACTTATATTCTTAGTATTGTAGCTTTTTAGATTAGTTTCTTTTCTTTTATTATTTTTAGGACTTTAGTTGGCTAACGGAACCATTAAACCCATCAGGTCATTTCATTCCAAACGGCTTGGGTTATTTAGATAACCCCGGTCTGGATTTGACCTTCCAGTTGATGGTGTGTCACTTACACCCGTCAACAAATGGTGCTAGAAGGAGGGTCAAGGTAAATTTAATAATTAAATGTTTTACCCCTCAGCCTGTCATAATTCTATATTTATAAAATCTTCTTCCGTGTCATCTTAAAATGCACTAAAAGGCATGCCAGACTAACAAGATGGCCTTGTGGAAGTTTTTGTTTTGAAGGTATTTAATTCCCCATGGCTCCCCAAATCATTGTTTTGGAACATGCTTTCCACTTCTCATTACCTGATATTCCCAATGAGACAGTCTCTCGCTTGTCCAAACTCACCTTTGATGGTGGGGGGAATGTGTCTGCAAAAGACCATCTTAACAAGTTTTAGTGTAAATGCATCAAGCATGATATTTCTAATTTAAAGGTTTTATGAAAATTGTTTACTTTTACTTTTAGGGGTCAGATTAAATATTGGTTTGAGTCTTTTCCAACATATCACATGTTTTATTGGTTTCAATTTGTAGAGGAATTTTTAGATTCTTTTGAAAACTATGATTACAATCAATTATGTGAAGAATTTCAGACCTTACTAATCAATGACAATTCATCTCCAAAAGGCTTTTCAACAAGAATCCATCATGTTCTCTGTAAATTTAATCTTGATGACATGTCATTTGTACTAAATCTCCTCTATGATGCTTGTGTCCCTTTCATCCAGTCATATTCAATCACAAATGATGAACCAGTTATAAATCCTATCACTCAATTGTGAGAATAATTTTGTTTGCAGGATGAGAGGAATCCATCTGAAAATTTTGAACAAGCAAGGGAGGTAGAATCTATTGAAAAGGTTCTTACTGGAAATCAATTTGGTTTTTCCTCTGAATCATTGTATATTCAGTCCTTGACCATCGTGGAAGAATATTTGATCTTGGGTCAAGGTGAATTTCCATATTCTTCTAACTCTTGCTCTAATCAATATTTAAATTCAGGTATTGAAGAACACTTAGGTGATTAAATTGATCTTAAGCATTCTAACATTCTGATGAAACTAATTAGAGATGTAGATCTGCAATTAGAAGAAGAAACCTTAAACCTTCATCCACAAATCATACCTTATCCACATGAAAGATTAGATGTTTGTCATGAAAGTTTTGAACTATCTATCATACATGAGGCAAATTTAGACGATCATATTATGTTGAAGTATTTATCATCAAAACATAGTGAAAATTTTAATGAAAGTGAAGAGGAATGTCTTGAGAATACCATTGTTAAATATCATAGCTCAAGAGATTCTTTTCATGTGCTTATTTATGATTCCTTTTACTCTTTATATCCCGATCTCTTCTTAGATTTTGGTGGACTTGATACTTTACCCACAATATCTTATTATTTTCCATCACAATCAAATCTTTTCGATATGCCAAAATTTGGTGAAATTAATTCCAAACGTAACATTTATGAAGTTGGATTTGATGCTCTTTCACTTTTATCACTCGCATGGAAAAAGGACATGTTGTGAGATGAAGTCGGATTTGATTCTCATTCCTATGGAGATAAAATATTCTACATTGCATATTCACATTTGGAAATGATCAATCTCATCAAAGGAAGCGTTCAAACCAATGATTTAATTGATGTCATGAATCCTCTTATGATGTGTTCCCCATTGATATATCCATTTCATCAAAGTCATAGTTTGCATCCTAATTTTTATGATAGGATCTTAGAATGGTTTGACGATTCGTATATAAAAAATCTTCATAATAAAGATAAAGTTGTGCTTGCTCTGTTTTTACCTAAAGATCTAGGAAGTAAGCATGATATGATTCTTTTAGATCCTCCATTTGAAGAAATTGATGAACACTTGGAGAATGGTCAGGAGGATGGGGCACTTCGACCTTGGTTGATGGTTATGCCAGGTCCCCATAATATTGATAAGTTTTCCAAACTTACTTACACTTTTCCATGCCATTATGACCCATAGCACGACAAGATTGCAGAATGGTCGGAGGATTCATACATCAAGAAGTCTCAAAAGAATGGTAAGGTCGTGCTTGTTTTATTTTAAGTGAAGATATAGAAGGTAAGCATGACATATTTCTTTTGTATCTACAAATACTACACTCTTTTGTTCTGATTTTTTACTTTTTATGCCTTACAGGATTGAAGATTCTCTTGTGGTTGCACTGGAAATACGATTTTACTTAGCGTTTTGATCTATTTAGTAATTAGAGTAGGTTTCCTTTAGCTTTATTTATCACTATTTCTCTTTGTAATAATGTAGTTATGAATGCAAGTGGGCACACCAAGGGAACCATAATATGAATGTTGTCAGGGAAGTCCACTTTAAATCTTTTTCTCTCTGCTTTTTGTTGAATATTTATGTTCAAAAACACAGTATCATCATGAAATTTTTTAAATGGAAAGTAAAAAGATAAGTAAATTTGAACTATCAATTCAACCATGACTCAAGGTTCCACGAGTAGGACTGCACTCATATTAATAATGATTTTTCTATTTTCTTTTAGTATCTCAAGAAATATTTCACTTGATGATTTATGTTCCACCCTCTTGTAAATATTTTTAATTTTATTTTCTGCTTTGGAATTTGGTTCTTTTCATTTTGCTTGATTTTGATTTGTTTTCTAAATAATCATGTATGAGTCAATTTATTGAAGGGAATCATAACTATCATTCATTTGCAGCAATTGTTAACATCTCAAGCACTTGAAATGTAAATGCTAAACTCAGATTAGCAGAAGTAAGTTTATGTTCAATCATTGTTTCTGGTTTCTCATTAAAATCACAGGAAGATGTGATTATCCTTAACAAACTTCTAACGTCATCCCTGTTTTAATGAGAACAACTCATTGTGCTTCCCCATCCTAGAGGTGATTTCTTAACATAAATCTAAATGTCAAAATCATGGTGAAAGTCATCAAAATAGAAAAATGATTCTTTAATGATCAAACTTTTCATCCCAAACTATGATATTTCCAGTATCACCTCGCTCTCTTGACTATCATAAAGTTCTGCAAATTTATAAAAAAATTATAGAGATTTGGAAGCACTATAATGTGTGGGAAGTGTTTGCAAACCCACCGGGACACTAAATAGGCCTATTGGCAATGCGTAAATGCATGCATGATACCAAGAAAACTTCGTCGGGGTACTGAACAGGCCTGTTGGTAGCGAAGCAATGTCGGGTTTAAGAAGATCCTCAAGTATGTCTTTTAATTTGATCAAGTATGAAGATGTTTTTATCATGAATGGACGACTCTCGGACATGATAAAGGTACTAGAGTGGGTAAAATGACATCCTCGTCGAGGCTATGAACGCTTGTTGGCAGCAGTGGCCCTGCCAATGATATTGAAGTCATCTATATAAACATCGCTACACCTGTGATCTAAATAAGATACCAGATTACAATTTTAGGCAGAAATCCATTCGATGTTATGGCTGTGTTATTTTCTAAGTTATTATCGGAACACTTGATCCGTTGTTAACTGTCTCTCAAATTTATCTCATTTGTGCCCCTGACATAAATTTTCTGGAGATGCAGAGATAACTACTTCGCCCAGCGTGTCGCCATTGTTGGCAGTGAACAATTTTGTCAAATTTTATCATAATTAAAAGTCATCAAAAAGGGATAAAAAAATTTCGTAGTTGCCTCACATTTTTAAACGTTTATGTCTTTTGGCTTCAAGGCAATTTATTGGGTTAACTTACTATATGATTTTTTCATTTAAATTTTCTTTTTCTTTGTTTAAATTCCATGACTGCAAGCATGAAATTGAAACAAAACTTGGCTTGGGTAATCATTTTGCAGCCTGTGTTTTTCTTCTTTTCTTTTACCAAAGAGATTACACTTTAAGGGGGCCTATGTGTTGTTAAGTTTGAAGTTGTATAAGTGCATTGATCAATTTATTGTCACATTTTTATATATTATGAGATTTCCTATGGTTGATTATGTGGTTTGATTATTCATCCATAAGCACGTTGCAAATTTGGGTTAAAAATCGGCACATGTTCTTTAGTATATCAGTCATATCACATTCATGGAAATTGGTACAGGTCTGATGTACCCTCAACTACACCTCATCCTGTTGTCTTGTGAAATTAACGAACCAATTCATCATTAGAATTGGCATTTGATATTGGTTGAGGGTTTGATATTCATTATGTGTAATGGATCTTAGGTCTGCATGCCCTTCGGTTGTCTGTTTCTCTAAAACTCATTTTATCAAGCATGGCAGTCTCCAAACTTTGTAGGATTTGGGTCGTTGCGTTTTTCACGGACCTCTCCCTGCTTCTCGTTTATTGGAAGCCTAAGTCTCCCTCCTGTGATACCTTTTGTGTCTATTTCATAGTGGCCATGGCCCTTGTGGTTTGAATCAAACTGAACGGTTGTCAAGCTCTTATTTCCCACAATGATGCCATAGATGATTTGAAGGTTCATGGTTGGTACATCTTCCTCAAGAAATTCGATGGTTACAACCTTGTGGTCGCATAGACCTTTGCGTAAAATTTTGATGGGTTTAGGGTCAAGGTCAGGGATGTGAAATTGGAGGCCATAGAGGACTCTATAGCCTGATCAACAAGACTCCTTCTGGAAGGCGAAAAGTGGTTTAAAAATGCCAAAATGGAGGATGTTCCATGGAGCTTGTTCATGGTCTCTCGCAAGTCTACCTGCTGCCCTAAAGTTATTCCTATTAACCTTCTAAAACCTCGATGGAACGACCTTATTTTAATTTTGAAACAGTTTATAACATGTGAAGGCCAGTATGGTTTGGTATTTTTATACCACATCCAACTATTGATGTTATTCATAGGGTTTAAAATGAACATGATGTTCTACTTGTTAATGAGCCTATACAAAATGTCGAAATGCTTTAAGAGACAGAGCATGAATTCTTTGTCGAGCCTCTTTCATCACGGGCTTATAAAAATATTGTTGCTATCCCAACTGTCACAAATCGGGGACACTTGGGAAAGTTTCCTGATTTGAAATGGTTTCACCCAACCCGATAGTACAGAGAATTCACCTTTAAATATGAACCCCATTTTTTATAATTCTGTTACCAAGATTATAGGGTTCAAATCACCTGATGGCCATGAAATTAATGAATCTATGTCTATTTCTTTGCAAACCCCGATGGTCGAGAAATCACAATGCATTTTTTCGCCTAGAAAATCGTTGGAACAGGTAGTGGACGAATTAAAAGGAAACTTTTCCTCTATTCTTGTTAATGAACCGAATCAGGGTCATAGTGACAAACCTACTGTCAAGAAATTTTGTAAGGGTAAGAGACAACGAAGCTCAGATTTGAATTTTATGAATAAGAGGTATGGTTGATTTATATCTAGGAGTTTAAGGAATCGAAAAAAGTATCATTTGAGCTCGATCTCTACAATCGAGATCAATGATCATTGTTTAGATCAAGAGATCAATGATTTCCTTGCTTAGGAAGATCTGAATAACCGGTATCTCAAGAACGAAACTATTAGTCAGGTTGAGTAGTATGATTTTGTCTCTAGGTTACCTCTATTCCTGAAAGGACAAGAAGGTTTTGTTGGCATTAGTCACGACTTGAAACAAGCCATAGGGAAGCATGAAATACTCGTTGTTGAATACATTCCACATTGGTATGCTATATAATCAGTACATTGTGACAGTTGCTTAGATTGGATAGAACTCTATTACAGAGACATTTTGTTGTTACAGGCACAAGTAAAACATATAGTTGCTCACAATTCTTTACTTGAACAAGAAAACCAAGAGTTGAAAGCATGCGCAGAGTGAGAAAATAAAAGACCCAAAATATTTGGTAATATAATCATCAAAAATGCAACCAACTTCAATGTCATCGTTAATTCAGAACTATTTGATCCTTCACTTGCTAATTTCTTATGGTAAAAATGATTTTGTTTGATTTTATTTCATTATGTTATGAAA
>JASDQU011401255.1:32036-50954 GCA_032191745.1 Picea mariana
CAGCTGGATAGTAGTCTTTACAAAATGAATTGAAAGTTGTATGAAAACCTGTTAAAGAGCGGATGCTCACAGCGGGAAGAGATCGACACCACTCAAGAGCAGCTCCCTTCAATGAACACCTGAAGAGCTTAATCCGGACATCCTCATGCGTGATATTGTGTCGGTGAATGGCCTCATGGAAGTCCAGTAAATGCTCAACTGGTTCCTCCCAACTTGTTGCATGAAATTTGAGGAAATCTTCCCATATGTCTCTATCAGGAAGTGCATTGGGAAAACCAACTATCTGAGAAAAGTCACAGAAAGCAAAACTTTGAGCCAAAATTTTCTCCATATCGAACCAATGGAGTCACCAATCGATCCTCGAATCATGGAGTCGCTAGGTGAAAGATGCGCAGCTTCAAATGTGCCTGGTCCTTGTTCACCATCAAAGGCCAGATCTTAACGTTGTCATTGCCCCAGGAAGCTTCTCAGCCTGAGAAAGAAACTGCTAAAACCTTCTCGAGAAAGCTCCTCTAGGTTATCTTTCAGGTGTGCCAACAGTAGCCACAGTTGAAACAGTGAAGTGGAAACAATGGAGTCGCCAGGTGCACAGTAGCAATCTTTAAGGGCTCTGATGTTTGATGCACCTTCAGAATCAGAGGCTCAATGTCGTTCTGCCCAGGGAAAATCTTCAACTTCGTCCCGGAAACGGCGCCAGAAATGTTGGTGACAGAAGTCACTTCTGGATTGCTTGTAGGAGCAGAGCCCGACACCCATCAGTTTTTATGTCACGATTTAATGAATGGGGGTGGTCGAATGGAAAGAGACCCAGGAAATCAGCATTGACACAGGAACCAGGGTCTAGTATGTAGAAAGCAAGGGAGGTCTTGATCCAACTTTCGTCAGTAGGTTTCTCAAAGGGTGGTAGATGGAAGACTTGTGAGAAGGGTGAGCAAGACTGCCTCGGGCAACAGGCCTTCGGAAGCTTGAGGAAGAAAAACTCAGAAGCCAAGATCCTCTTGGTCCAGAGTTTCAAGGATTTGAGGGGTGACTCGACTGGATCCTCCAATTCCAAGCCATTCCAGCACTGAGAAAACACAAGAACTGATTAGAAACGCTGCGATCGTTGCATTGATCCAACCTACATCATCCTACAACATGTCAACTCGACTGGATCCTCCAATTTCGAGCTGTTCTAACACAGTAGACAAAGAGATGGAAAAAGAGGCTAACATCCATAAGGTAAGAAGTCTCCAATGCCTTATACATTAACTAGAGAGACCAGCGCTGCATCAAAACTTTATAATCGAGAGCCTAGCTCAACCATCGATGCTTACAAAAATGGCGAAAATTCCTACATATACTCCAAAACAACAACAATAGCAAAAACAAGATGCTGCATTAAAAACATTGCATCTGCATGTCTTCTGACAGTCTGCCCATGCAGACTCAGGATGATCATGCACCTATGACAGACGCTACCTTAACTTCGCATGGCCTTTGCAAGGGAGGTAGCTAAAACATTAAAGGCCAAAATGGCGTGTGTAGACTTCTCTGTCTAATCGAGGACTTCGGCATGGCTTCTTTGGATAATCAGTACACAGAACTCCTTCGAACAGACCGCTTGCCAGACCCTCCATATCTCATATTCAATGAATGAAAGGAGGTTTCAACCATCCGTTCTTGCCTTCATTTACTCCAAGCAGAAACCAGGAGCGAAATCGTATCCGCTGGCATCTGGAAATCGCGATGATCCTTTTGGTGACTGGACTCAACGCTTTTGGCCCTTTTCTTATCTCTTTTGTTTCCCAAATGACCACGGACCGTGACCCTGCTTTTATTCCATAGGAGCTTTCGGTGCTCGCGAATAGGAAGGAGTTGATCCTTGCTTAACATAGTTGCGATGGGAGAAACGTCAAGACGGCTCAATTGGGTGCCACGCATCCTCCAAATCTGATGGTCCTAAACTCTCCCGATGCTTTTGTGGGCCCCAGGTCCTGGATGCTCTCGTTACTTCGCGCATCGAGGATATGAGGGAGCTGCTACTTGCGCTTCGAAACCGTGATGGGTGAAAAGGCGGGGAGTCTAATCGCACGCCAGGTGTCCACTTCAGATGGATGGCTCAGACTGCCCCTTGATATTGCGGGCCTGACTTTGGGCACCATCGACGCTTCAGGGTTCGGGGTTTCAAAATGTACAATGACATAAAACCTTCACCCCTTGAACTCACGACTGTCAAAAAGCCGACGCGACTAGATCTCGCGCCATGCGTCCCTCGGATGGATGGCTATTATTCTTCCTTGCATACAATATGGGTGTGATCTATTTGCGCTAATCTCGACGCAACTCTACTATCCACGATTTCCCACTGACCATCGATCTGCTTTTATGAAAGGATCTGGACCGTCGTCAATATAATTTCACTTGCTTACTGGCTGGAAGCTTGAAACGAGATTTTTCCATGCTGTGCTTGGGCATTCCTCGTACAACTTGCAGACCCGAATACTCTTGTTCCTAGGACAAGAAATGTCGCTAACAAGTTCTAGGTTAGTTTATTTGTCATTTAGTTAAATTATTTATTAATGAAATAAGGGCAGCTTGAATTAGCTTCGACTGTTTATCTATTCTTATTTCAATTATATTTTCTTAGTATTCATTAGTTTTGGACTTTTAAATATTCAAAAGAAAACAAAAAAATGTATGTGCTTTCTTTATCTCTTTTATAAACACTTTCATGAACATCCATTTCTCAAGATATCCAGTAAATCTTGCAAGTTGTATATACACTGTTCATAACCATATGTACATATTCACATTTCCATTTGAACACTTGTAATTATTTAACTTATATTCTTAGTATCGTAGCTTTTCAGATTAGTTTCTTTTCTTTTATTATTTTTAGGACTTTAGTTGGCCAACGGAGCCATTAAACTCGTCGGGTCATTTCATTCCAAACGGATTGGGTTATTTAGACAACCTTGGTCTGGATTTGACCTTCTAGTTGACAATGTGTCACTTACGCCCGTCAACAGGTAGCAACCCAATCTAAGCGAACTTCTCTTCTCTTTCAATTTCAAAAATACATGTTCAATAACTTTAAAATAATTGAAAACCTTGTTCTTGTCTGCATAACTTTTTTTCATGTTATGGGTAGCCTTTAAATTCTACTTGATCTTTGTCATTTTCTCTTCCATTTTCCTTTAAAAAATATGGCCTAATGACATCTATGTCTGGTGGGTTATCACAACTCACTAGTGTGTTACACTTCCTGCCGTACAATGCTTCAAATGGGCTCATTTTTAATGAGGCTTGATACCCATTATTGTAAGAAAATTCCACTGAGTGGATATAATCCTGCCACTTTGATGGATGGTCCATCACACACATTATGAGCATGTATTCAATTATTATGTTGGTCCTTTATTTTTTCTCATATGATTATGGATGATACATTGTACTGAGATTTAAATTTGTCCTAAAGTCTATGAACAAACCTTTCTAGAAATTGGATGTGAATTTGAGGTCTTTGTCTAAAACAATTGCCTTAGGAACTCCATGTAGCTAGGAAACTTATTTCATGTATATCTCTACAATATTTGTTGCATTGTGTGTAGTCTTTACTGGAATAAAATGTGAAACCTTAGTCAATTTTTTCACCACTACCATGATGGAATAATGTTACTTCATTGTTTTAGGCAGCTTAGTAATAAAATCCACTATAACAACCTCCCACTTCCATTCTAGAATGGGAAATGGTTGTAACTGTCCAGCTATATGTCTATGTCTAGTCTTCACTTTCTAGCACTATAGACACCTATCTATATACTTATCTACTTCCTTCTTCATTCCTAGTTGAAAGTTTTGGCTTCTTACAAATTGCAATTGATTTCTGATATCCCGGGTGCCCAACATATGGCACATTCTGCATTTCTCTTAACGTTGTATTTTTCATCTCTCTTGAATTTGACACATATAACTTGCCTTTGTACATGATAATTACATCCTCTTTTAGCTCATAATACTTAAATTTGTGTTGAAAATTACATAGTTGTAATGTTTCTTTTATTTTCAAATAGTGTTGATATGAATTTGCAACCTCTAAAATTATGTCTTTAAAATCATATATATACATGCATTCCATGTGCTCTTCTATTGAGTGCATCAACCACCTTATTTTCTTTTCCTTTGATACGTTTGATTTCAAAGTCATATTCGCTAAGAAATTTGAGCCATCCAGTTTCCTGGCATTTAATGTTGGCTAGCCAAACAAATGTTTCAGAACACAGTGGTCTGTCCTTATCTCAAATATTCTCCCCATGAGATAATGTCTCCACATTTTTAGCACATGAACAATGGATACTAATTTCAAGTGATGAATAACATAATTCCTCTCATGCTCTTTTAATTTTTGGGATGCATATCACACCACATGATCCTTTGAGTGAGGACTCCACAAAGCTCTTCCTTGCACACATCAGTGCACACAACAAAATATTCATTTGAATCTGCAATATTTAAAATTGTTCCACTTGTCAAAATGTTTTTCAGTTGTTGAAATATTCACACTTAGAAGTCTATTCAAATTTCAATCCCTTCTTTTGCAAAAAAGTTATTGGGCTTGCAATCTTTGAGAATCCTTTATGAATATTCGGTAATAACTTGTAAACCCATGAATTATCTGACCTCTATCACATTTGTTAGCATTAGATATCCTCTAATGGAATCTGTATTCTTTGGATCCACCGTTTTGCTGAAATAATGTGCCCCAAGTAATGAATCTTCTTTTGATAAATGATGCACTTACTTATCTTGGCATACAATTTGTGCTTTCTTAAAACTTGCAGCACCATTCTTAAATTTTTCTCATGTTCTTCTTATGTTTTTTAATATATGAGTATATCATCCAAGAACATAATTACAAACTTGTCTAGCTATTCTACGAACACTCCATTCATCAGGCACATGGAAACAACTAGGGAATTTAATATCCGAAATGGCACTACCATAAATTCATAATGCCCATATCTTGTTTTAAATATTGTATTGGTGATACCTTCTTTCTTTATCCTCACTTGATGATAACCCGACCTCAAGTCAATCTTGGGAAATATTCTTACACCTTTCAACTAATAGAATAGATCATCAATCCTTCACAAATGATATTTGTTGTTTATGGTGACCTTATTTAGTTTTCTTAAATCAATACACAACCTTAAGGTTCCATCTTTCTTCTTCACAAAATGTAGTGGGGCTTCCCAAGGTGACACACTTGGGTGTATATACCCCTTCTTTAACAACTCTTCAAACTGCATCTACAACTCTTTCAATTCCGATGTGCCCATTATGTAAGGTGTCTTGGACATTGGGGAAACTCCTGGCACCAAATCAATAGATACATCATTATCTCTATTTGGCGGAAGTTCTAGGATTTCCCCAAAAACATCTTCAAAATCCCTCAAGACTGGATGGTATTCAATATTTTCCACTTTATCTCTAGTTTCCTCTTTCATGGGGTGCATAAAATTTGACATCACTTCTTGAAACTCTTTTTCAGCTGCATGGCCAAAATTTATCTAACTGTTATAGCTCTTGGAAAGCCTTGAACCTTTCCTTGCTTCCCTTCTTCATCAAGACAAGTGATTGTCTTATTGTAACAATCTAAGACAACATGGTTTTTTTTTCCAACCAATTCATGCCAATTAGAAAATAATATGAACCCAATGGTATGATTTTCAGATCTACCTTTATGCTAATTCCTTTCATGTCTATTGGGAAATCTTTAACCAGCTCATTGATTTTCCTCTTAGCCCCTGTGGCTAACTAAACTAACCAAGATTTCTTATGCTTACTCCTTTCTAAGTGAAATATTTCGACAATGTTAGGATTTATTTAACTATGGCTAGCTCTAGAATCAATTAAAATTACTATGGATTGGTTATCAATCTTACCTTCCACTTCAATCATGAGGGATTGATACTTTGCTTGATTTTTTTCCAAGGCTACATAAATCCTTGGCATGTTTCCTCCCATGTATTCTACTATTTCATCGTCCTGGATGTTTTGGAAAATCCTCAATATTTCTCCTTTGTGAGGGAAGTCCCTATATAAGTGATTTCCCTCACATCCCCAACATTGTATAGGTTGTTTCCTTGGCCTTTTCCCAAATGAATCTTCCATCTTGAGCTCATTTTGGGTTGACTTTCCTTGTTGATTTGCTTGTGAGTTGTTCATATGAAAGGGTGGCTTAAAACATTTATTCCTTTGAACCATCTTTCCTTTCATCTTGTCATTCCATGATTTTTCGAAGATTGGCCTCCCTCTACTCTGATCATAAAGATGTTTTTCTCTCCTTATGGCCTCCTCCAAAATTCTAGGGTTATCATAGTGTATCTTGTCACTGAAGAAGGAGGGTAATTTGCTCATAAATATTTGGATTTTAACCTTCTCATCCTTTATGAATCCTACATACTTCAAAAACTCAAAGAATTTCTTCTCATACTCATCCACTATCATGCTTCCCAACTTGATTTCAAAGAACTCTTTCATGTTCCTTTCATTAATATTCTAACAAATATTTCTCTTGGAAATATCCTTTGACCTCCCTCCATGAGACCTTCTTCTCATCAAGGTGTTTGGCTTGTTTAAGTTGATCCCACCACATGGCAACCTTTCATTGCAAGTGGTAGGTTTCAATTATGGTTTCTACCCTTTAGGGGTAATCATATAGCTAGAAATATTTCTTCATTTCCAACATACATGCTTTAGCCTCTTCTCCCTTTCTATGCTCACGACTAAAAGTTGGTGGCTTGATTTTTATGAGTTCACCTTGAAAAATGTCTAACTCGGGCCTTCTTCTATGCCTCCTAAAAGGAGACACACTTGGGATATACCCTGACCCTAAACTTGCATGATCTCTTCTAGTTGATTTATCTAGAGAATGATGACCCCTACTCAAGCTTCTTAATTGTCTATCATTCTCATGATCATCCCTTCTACTATGAGATTTGGATGTTGCCTCTTGTCTAGTACTAGATCATGCTTTCCTAGAGCTAGAGTTGTTTTTGACTTTCCTATGTAACATATTTAGACTCTATAACAAATCCTCCTAAGATTTCATGATATTCTCATTTTCTTCCCTATAGCTCTACACTTCCATATGTAGTATTATCATAGTCACAAGCTCCTCTCTACCTCTTCTTCCATTGTAATATGTCTCAAGATTTCACAAACTCACATGTAGACCTTTCATATCCACCTCATGGATGCAAGATCCTTTGGAATATTCCATAAATCCAGTCCTCATTTGATCAGAATCTGGACCAGGGGTCAAACTTTAGCCCAAAAATCAAAGTGCTCAAAATCGCTTCAAAAAAAACAGGTGTGTAGGCCTCATTGTCACGAACCCAACGCACTTTGAACAGGGTCAAATGGACATCGGATGAGTGAGATATCACATTCTGTTTGATTTGCCAAACAAACAAAAAAATGTTGACTGTACAATCCGTACATGTGATGGCGTGGCATAATCATACGTTGACATGGCATGAGGCTGACGTGGCAAGATGATGAGTTGGTAAGATGATGTGGCAAGCATTAATTCGCAGACACATGGGTGAATGGAATGTCAACACGTGGCATCTTTTTGTTCAATGGTTTGGTGCCACGTGGCCCAGGCATGGGCTACCATGTGGCACCGTGTAATGGTTGTTTTGGTAAAACTATAGTGGAGTCTGTGGGGATTGAACCCCACACCTCAACCCATAGTGAAATTATTTGGCAAAGTCTGAACAACCAACATGCCACGCATATGTTTCTTAACCATATACCTTTTGAATTATATTTGAATTCATTTTATGGTACGTTTGGAGCGGGGGTCTAGGTTGGGGCTTAGCTCCAACCCCCGGTTTTTATACGTGACCATGCGAACACCAAAAATGAGTGTGCTCATTTCAAACGGTCCGTGTTTTAACCCACCACTTGTCATGTGCATATTCAATAGGCTAACAGTGCCTATATTTGCACTGGGACGTGGCCATATGGCCCCCCATGCGCCCAACACCTCCGCGTTTTGGGGGCTTAGTTCCCTAACTATTCGATAAATTGGCATGAATTGTAGAAACGATGTGCATGCTGGGTTTAGGCACGGGAAATGCCTACAAGCCAAGTTACTCACACACAGGTGCGAATTGGCGAACCAGAGACAACAAGCTTGAAGGAGGAAAATGGAAGGAGGCCTAACTTCTTCATCTTTTGGCCAAATGAGGTGTCGAAAAAGCCCAGCTAGGGTTTTTGGATGTTATGAATCCATTGACACTATTTTCAAATCCATTTGGAGACTTTTTTTGCAGGTTTTTTATACCTTGAAGTTTCAGGAGCTCTAGGGAGCTTAGGGCCACCATTGATGGAGGTCATGCTCAGATGATCCCAAGTCTATTTTCTGTGGCTAAATAGTCATTTTTTACTAATTGTTATGCTCTTAACACATTGGGACAGGTTTTAGAGGCATTTGAGGAATTTTACAGGTTTTTTTTCCACAAGGAAGCTCAAGGAAGCTCAAGGCCACATGTAGAAGAGATCATGCCCGGATGAGCCATGGTCCATTTTCAGATTTTTATTAGTCATTTTTGGGGTTTTTATGTATTTTGAACCCAATGGTATAGTTAGTAAATCCATTGGAGTTGAGCAGCATCTTGTAAAATAACTTTTGACAAACTAATCCCAGAGAGCCCAGTCCATTAATGGAGGCCCAAGGAGATGTAGCCCAGTTGGGGGTGAACTCTTTTATCATGTTGTTCTTGTTGTGAGTGTTTTCTAGTTATTATTTGCTGCAAGTTATTTTTTTTGTTGTATTTATGTAAACAGCATATTTAACCTTTTAAAAAACCTCACACATAAACTTTTAAAAGAGGCATAAACTTGACACATAATTTCTCTTGAACAACTAAGACATTGAGCAAGGCCCTTAAGTTTATTTTAATCAAGTAGAGGGTTCTTGCATATCAAAACAAGCCAGTCCCCTATTTTCAGATCAGGTGGTATCAGAGCATAGTTTTGCTCATGTGATTTCCATTGATAGCTAGAGATTTAACTATTGGTATTATTGTGCAAGTTTTGTGTTGAATTTTGATATCTTGCAAAGATGGAGGAAGCTTCAAACAGTAAGAGTTCTCATACATCTTCATTAGCCAATTTCTTTGGCAAAGAGATATTGGAGGAGTTTCTAACCATGAGAGATGTGGTGCAAGAGATGTGTGAAGATAGAAAGGAGAGCATTATCCTTCAAGAGTAGTTGATGGCCATGAAGGAGGAGAAGCACCAGCTTCCTGAAAAGTTGCATGAGATGGAGACTCAACTCCATGAGGCAAAGGAAACCCTTATCAAGTACATGCTTGAACATGAGGTATGTAATGTTGGTTTTTCTTCAAAATCCTCTCAAGATGAATGCTTTGGTGTTTTTGAAAATCGCACTAGAGGAATAGGGTCCAAGTTATTGTTAAAAATGGGCTACGAAGGTAGAGGGTTAGGCAAGCATGCACAAGGCATTGTTGAGCCTATTGTTGTTGAAGAGAGGTCCAAGTATAGGGGTCTTGGATATGAACAGAAATATGGAGCATATTCCAAAGTTGAGGAGACAAGGGAAAAAGTTCCAAGAACAACTTTTGTTGCAAGTTCAATCCCTCAAGCATGCAAAGTGTGTGTTCAAGATGAATGCACATGTGTGAAACAAGAGAGTTGCAACAACCATGAGGACAAGAACATCTTTGTTGGTCTTCAAAAGAGATCTAGTAACTCTTCAAATTCACCTCCTCAAGAAGGCGATAAAGGTGAATGTTCAAGAACTTTTGTTGCAAGTTCAATCCCTCAAGCATGCAAAGTATGTGTTCAAGATGAATGCAAATGTATGAAACAAGAAAGTTGTGACAGCCATGAGGACAAGAATACTGTTGTTGGTCTTCAAAAGGGAGCTAGTAACTCTTCAAATTCACCTCCTCAAGAAGGAGATAAATGTGAATGTTCAAGGTATATTTCTTCCTATCATTCAGTTGCTTTTGATTATGTTAAGCATGGTAAATTTGCATCTAAAAATGGAAGAAAAAGTCCATGTACATATTGTGGTTTAGATAACCATCATGTTTCAAGATGTTGGAAAACATTGACCATATTCAGGAAACTTTCCAAGCAAAGGCAACTTGAAAAGAAGATGCAAAGATTTGCACTCATTTCCAGAAGAGGGGTCATCTCATTGACCAATGTTGGACATTGCATCCAACCACTCATCCACATCACAAGAGGTGGATGGATAAAGAGAATGACAAAAATGGAAGAGGAGATTCCATCATTGATGTGAGACAAGATGATTCACACAAAGAGGATTTTCAGCAGGAAAAGTCACCATTGAGTTGGCTTGGTAAGAAATGGTTAGATTTCTTGAACAAGTAAGGCTTGCATTTCTTTGTTTGTAGATGCATATTTCGGCCTTATGTATGCATTTCTATTGAAAGTTTGACAAGTTGCAGCAGTTTATCATAACTTGTATGATGCAAGTTTGCATGTGAATGTAATTCATTTGAAGGCATTCTTGTTGTTGCACAACTTCGCCAGGAGGATGTAAAAGAGGGGTATGATACTCACTTATTGCATCCATATAGCTTTCATTTCAGCTCTTATGTACCCACATGTTTTTGGGTTTATGAACTTATGTTTGTACTTGAAGGAGAGTTGAAGAGCTATGCACACGCATGTGATTTTGTATGTGTGTAAACAGTGAACTTGGTGACAGTTCATTATGAGTGACTCATGATTGTGACATGGTTGTGTATCATGAATGTCAACTTGCCATTGGAAATGTCGATATGTTTCAAATGGGTCTAAACTTGTGTCGATGTTGTCTTGACGACTATGTTGTGTCGATCATGTTTTTCGACTTATGTTTAGTCGATGGTGTTTGTCAGCTTGCAAGTCGATATTGAGTACATCAAGATGCAGGAAAATTCCATGTACTTTGATGAAGTACAAGATGCGACCATTTTCTTGAAGATCCAAAAGACTTTGTTGGCATCATTTTCAATCTTGTATAAATTTGTTTTCAAGATTGATGGTTTTCTTGGTTTGTGACAAGATGTCGCATGAAAGTTTTTGCAACCATTGTAGAGTGGATTGTGTTGATGCCAAAGAGTTCACAAGAGGGACTTGATTCTCAATGAGAAGGCTAGTGGTATTCCAAGCACAAAGAGAACAGTTGGTCAGCAGCAGCCAGAGAACAGTGGTTGCAGTGCAAGGCATGTCAAGGTACCCAGGTGATTGCCAAAAAGACTTTTCAAGTAGAATCAATTGATAGGACTTGGAAGAAGAAGAGTATTGAAGCTCAGGCAGATAATCATCAGCTTTTTTGGGTCCAAAAGCCTTTCAGTGGGAAGGTGTGATCAGAATCTGGACCAGGGGTCAAAATTTAGCCCAAAAATAAAAGTGCTCAGAATCGCTTCAAAATGAACAGATACATAGGCCTCATCATCACAAACCCAACACACTTTGAACGGGGTCAAATGGACATCGAATGAGTGAGATATCGTGTTCTGTTCGATTTTCCAAACAGGCAAAAAAAATGTTGACTGTACAGTTTGTACAAGGGATGACGTGGCATGACCATACATTGACGTGGCATGAGGCTGATGTGGCAAGATGCTGAGTTTGTAAGCTGACATGGCAAGCATTAATTGGTAGACACATGGGCGAATGGAATGTCTACACATGGCATCTTTTTGTTCAATGGTTTAGTGCCATGTGGCACCGTGTAATGGTTGTTTTGGTAAAACTATAGTGGAGTCCATGGGGATCGAACCCCGGACCTCCCCCAATACTACAATGCTTTAGAAAATTCTGAACAACCAACATGCCACGCATATGTTTCTTAACCATATACCTTTTGAATTATATTTGAATTCATTCTATGGTACGTTTGGAGCGGGGGTCCAGGTTGGGGCTTAGCCCCAGCCCCCAGTTTTTATACGTGACCATGCAACCACAAAAAAGGAGTGCAATAATTTCAAATGGTTTATGTTTTAGCCCACCACTTGTCATGCGCATATTCAACATGCTAACGGTGCCTATATTTGTGTTGGGACGTGGCCATATGGCCCCCCATGCACCCAACACCTTCACGTTTTGGGGGCTTAGTTCCCTAATTGTTCGACAAATTGGGGTGAATTGTGGAAACGGTGTGCATGCTGGGTTTAGTCATGGGAAACACCCAGAATCCAGGTTACTCACACACAAGTGTGAATTGGCGAACCAAAGACAACAAGCTTAAAGGAGGAAAATGGCAGGAGGCCTAACTTCTTCATCTTTTGGCCAAATGAGGTGTCGAAAAAGCCCAGCTAGGGGTTTTTGGATGTTCTAAATCCATTGGCACTATTTTCAAATCCTTTTGGAGACTTATTTTGTAGTTTTTTCTACCTTGAAGTTTCAGGAGCTCTAGGGAGCTTAGGGCCACCATTGATGGAGGTCATGCTCAGATGAGCCCAAGTCTATTTTTTGTGACTGAATAGTCATTTTTGACTAATTTTTATGCTCTGAACACTTTGGGACAGGTTTCATAGGAATTTGAGGACTTTTATAGGTGTTTTTTCCACAAGGAATCTCAAGGAAGCTCAAGGCCACATGTAGAAGAGGTCATACCTAGATGAGCCATGGTCTGTTTTCAGAGTTTTATTAGTCATTTTTGGGGGTTTTATGTATTATGAACCCAATGGTACAGTCAGTAAATACATTGGATTTGAGAAGCATCTATTAAAAGAACTTTTGACAAACTAATCCCAGAGAGCCTAGTCCATTGATGGAGGCTCAAGGAGATGTAGCCCAGTTGGGGGTGAACTCCTTTATCATGTTGTTCTTGTTGTGAGTGTTTGCTAGTTATTATTTGCTGCAATTTATTTTTGTTGTTGTATTTATGTAAACAACATATTTAAACTTTTAAAAAACCTCACACATAAACTTTTAAAAGAGGCATAAACTTGACACATAATTTCTCTTGCACAACTAAGACATTGAGCAAGGTCCTTAAGTTTATTTTAATGAAGTAGAGGGTGCTTTCAAAGAAAAACAAGTCAGCCCCCTATTTTCAGATCATCATTTAATAACTAAATTTGTTTCCCTGACCTCTAATTCTGGAAGAAAATTTGCATGCAATAAAATTTTCATTAGATGCACAATTATGGAAAAAGAATGCATAAATTTTTTTGTTATTTAATGGCCACCAGACATCTTCTTCCAAGTTGACTGTAAAATGTACTATCCCAATCTCTTTTATGGGTGCATTTAATGATTCTATTCTTCATTAGTTTTCCATTTACTACACATTTACACAAATCTAAGCTCTGAGCAGAAAGTTATGGGCAACTAAATATTGTCACCTTACCCCTCTTGTGTACCTTTCTCCCTAGTGAAAAATAATCTCAAACACCTTTGGCCACCTACAAATGTAAATATGTTAGGAACTGAGGAAAAATTATATGAGACAGTAATAATATTGTTGATACTAAATTTGTTGAAACTATCAGATTATCAAACTAATGCTCTAGGTAAAATTTGCAGCAATATGGAAATGACAACTTTGTCCATTTTTGCACTTTCTCATGACTTATCAATTTTAGCCATGTTTAAGCATCCCTACACCAACTCCTTTTTAATTTTGATAGAATCCAAATTGGGTACATTCATGCCTATTTTTTGAACGATCTATAAAAATTTCACCCTTATCTAGGCTTATGTTAATAGTTATGGCCTACAATAGTTTTAATTGTTTTCCCATTTTTAGATCTATATGCTACAAGTTTCTTCTCTCTCATCCTATACAGTCTCGGGTACCCAACTTCCAAATATAGGCTCCATGGTTTTCTTCTATGGTCTGTGAGCTTTCCATAGAAAAATCTTGTACCCCAAACTAACTTCCAAGCAAGGAGTTATGCTTTATGGAAGTAAATTGGTACTAAAATATATCATGTGTTGTTTCAACTATAAATTTTTCATATAAGCTTTGTTTTTTGCCTGGAATAGATCGTTGGAAATTTCTCACTAAGTTATTTCATTTAAGAAAAAAAAATTGTGTGTACCAAAGATACAATATTTTTGTAAAATTTGAACCCCTGAAAATGGTGCTTAGGCCCTTAAAACGCCTTTGCAAGTTGAAGAAATTCAAAATCTTAAAATTTTCATTGAAAAATATTGATTTACCACTGTAACAATCCGTCAAAACAACATCCACTCAACCTTGGGTAATTTAGCTAACATGTCATGGCACATGTTTGTTTATTCTGCATGTCATCGTTTGAGTCATCCATCGACCAAACCTCTTGCAAGCCTACAACACTATCGGAAAAAAACATTCGCATCAGAAAGTCCAATCGACATTGTTCTTGAATCCTTCCGAGGTCTGGATCCTGGAAGAATTATCAGATTCACTCTATCAGGAAGCTCCCCTTGGAATGGCACTTGTTCCTACATACTCGTTCTTTCCAAAGCTCGCGGTCTGAAAGTCTATCATACTCACATCGTCAAATTTTCCCATCGGGGTGGCACTTGCTTGCACACAAAATCTTTCGAAGTCCAAAGCCTGAAGCTTATCAAACTCATTTCTTTGGCTCAATACTTCAAGAAGTTTTCCCGACTCAAACCTTCTAAAAATAGTCTCATGAATAGGTCCTCCTAGCCCCTATCTTCCAAAAATGATCAAGATCTACCTCAGCACCCATCGCACGATCAAGATTTGTCTTTGAATATTTGACCTTTACCTTTACCAAAAGCCATTGTAGGTCCCACCTATACCCAACTGCCATGTGGCACTCTTTGATTCATTTTCCCTTGTTAGTGTTTCCTTTGACATGGCATACTGACATGGAAACCTAACATGGAATTATCTTCCACCCCCAACCCTTTGGAGACAACATGCTTAGCTAATAGATCGAATGGTCAACAATTGTTTTGACCAATGACCTCGATCATCGTGGGTTACCAAGTTGTACAATGGTTACATCAGTCGAAAAATATCCTTCGGGAACACAACACCACCATTAGGATTTCTGAATAGATACTTCCAAAGAATATTTTCCAAGTATCTAATGACTAACATCTATCGTATCCGACAATCCCGATCTACTTTAGCCTTGAAGGTTCCCGCTAGTTACCTCAGTTGGACTAAATCTTTTGGAACACGATGTTACACTCGGACTTCTAGAACAGATTCTCCCAAAAATAATTTATGTGGGACCTAATGACCGAGAGATGGAAACGATTTTATCTTATGGTCCCCATTGAATGACTTTCTACTCCAGTTTTCGTTGCTTATCCAGGATCCGGAACACCCCCTCGTGGTTCCTCCTGGGAAAGATTATGCCTCTCTTCAAATTTACAAAGGAAACATTATTTGCAATGAATTCAATGAACCTGAGCAAGTTTTTTCCTCCTAATATATCCCAACATGGTGGGATTTTCTACCCCAAATCTGTCATGCCCTCCATGGTCGACTTTGCAAAACCAAATCGAAAATTTGAGGCGACATTTTATCAACTAGTTATAGTCAACTACCTACAATTCTACTTCTGCACGACTTCTCTGGCCCATAAAGCTTCAGTGATATAAACCTGGGTTATGGTACCAATCAGTAATGTACCCCATCCCAATCGAGGTCCATTAATTGCAGGAATACCCATTAAAACAATTTTTCTACTACCATATCTTGTAGCTTACCAGCTACATGAAAACACATAGATTTAACCCCATACAAAGAAACATATAAACCATTTGCATACATAGAGTTAAGACACACCAATTTAGCTCATAAAATAACACAAAACACAGATAAACAATTATATTTTCAAAATAGTTATGCAACCACCTGCTTGGGATGGACATTCCACCCAACTATACACTTTTTTATCTAGATCTCAACAACAAGTCACCCCTGAGATGGGGCTAGGAATCCACAAAAAAGTATTTCTCTCATAGTCCACTCACAACTCAGATATCCCACAACCCATTGGTATTCTCCTACAATTATCCCAATTTCCACCAACTCTCTTCCTCTTGACCTACCCAATCCAAGGAATATACCCCTTCATTGGTCACATTCCATCAGGTGTCCCATTCATTTATCAGGGTCTCTCTAGCATAGGTAACCATGAATCTCACTACTAAGAACTCACTGCTAGGAAAACTACCAGGAAAACAACAATAGTCACTTGTTGTTATAGTGCAACTCACATAGGAGTTCACTCTTCAGGCTTGACAACCAGGTTCTTCTAAAAATTGGAAAAATTTCTTCAACAACTCAAAAAATGCTCTAGAATTCTCCCTCAATTGTTTCTCCATCTCCAATGTGCTTTTGTTTCCTTGTTCCCCCCCTGCTCATGCAAAAACATGACTGCCCAAAATTGTTTGTTCCACTCATATAAATTTTCCTCTCTTTTCCCAAAGCAAGTTGACTCTCACTCTCCCCAATGTTGATTGTACTTCAACCCCATGCTCCCAATAACTATGGGATGTGACTTCTCACACCCTCCCTTTTACATGTATTCAATGATTGGGCTCTCATACACTCAAACATGAAATAAAGGTTTTATGCACAACGATAATAAAATTCAGGAATCTAGGTTTGGATTAATACCCATAAATAATTTTCCCCTTGAACCCCTATTAGACACTCCCTTATCTTGTGGAAAATGCAAGCCCCATCTCTGTCCATGTCCCCTAGCAGTTGGAATCACATCTTATTTATTAAAACTCAGAAATACAATTCACATATTACATCACTTGGCCATAGCCAAATTCATACCTACATTATGCATTAATTAAACTAGGGATTATAGTGGGGATGTTACAACATCATTACATGAGCACTTACTCAAGATCAAGGATATTAGAGAATAGTTTTCCACCATTGGTCAAAAGATGGAAGAAGAGGACATGGTAGCTATCACACTAAAAATTTTACCACGTGCTTACAAGAACTTTATTAATACCTTGAACATCACCACTACAAATGTCAACCTGAATTTTGATGAGCTATGCAATATGCTCTTACAACAAAATAGATGGAAGAAATAATTTTGTAGCGGTAGTGATATAGAGGGTATAGAATAGGCCTTTGTAGATAATGTCAAGGGAAAAGGAAAATGGGAAAATAAGAATGGTCATGGCACCGATGAAGATGCAACCAAAAGTCAAAAGAATGTCACATGTCACTAATGTGGCAAGGTGGGCCATATGAAGAAACATTGTAGAAAGAGGCTAGCTAATAAAAAAAAACCAACTAGGGAGAACCTCAGTAGAAGGCTCATGTTGCAAAGTGTACAAGGAAGAAGGAATCAACCTTCTATGCATTCCTATCCAAGTGGCCAACAAATTGACTTAGGTCATCCACTTGGTACATTAACTTAGATGCATCATGATACTTCACCAACATGTAAGATTGATTCATAGAGTATACTACTTGTTTCTCTAAGGATTCAATGATATTTGTTGGTGGCGAAGAGTACGTACTAGTTGGAAAAGGGAATGTGAAAATTTCCTTTGGAAAGAAAATGTTGATATTCCTTAATATGTATTATGTGCCAAGCATGGAGCTTAATCTACAATCAGTTAGTCATTTTATGAGACACTTCCTCTAGCTAGATGTCAGCTTTAGCAATCACAAATGCTACTGTTGGTCACTATAATTGCTTAATTAATTTTAAACAACCAAGTGAAACATAAATTATCAACCCAGGGAAGTCTTTTATTTCAAAGATAGCCACGCACTGTATATGCTCAATTCCAAAAGCACTTAGTGTTGTAGTAAAGAAATCATACTAATTATTCTTGCTTGAATGAACTGAAGCTCTGAATTAAATCACAGGAAAGTAACCTCCCTATTGCAGTTCCTTAAAGATCAATCGAAGAATCGTGGATTACATTAAAATAATACTTGCAAAGGGGAAAGAACAATTATTCTGCAATCAAAGAATAGGACCCTTACTCTCAAACATAGACTTTAGCATTAACACTCTTTTCATGAAAACAATAATGCAGTAAACAATTAACACTATCTAACAGAAAACAAAGCACTTAGTTCCTTTCTGTCTAAGAAGGAGCCTTGAGCCTTACTTCTGTTTTAGCACACTTGTGAGGTTTGAGGTCTACAGAGAACAGGGCAGCTGATCCCTTCCTTTCTGAGCAGGAATCCCTAACCCAGTTTCTGACTAACACGCTTGCAAAGGTAAATAAAATCTACAGAAGACAAGGTGTTGTGATTCCTTCCTGTCTGAGCAGGAACCGTTAAACCAAATCTCTGGCTAGCACTCTTGCAGTAAATGAAACCTACAGAAGACAAGGTGTTGTGATTCCTTCCTGTCTGAGCAAGAACCGTTAAACCAATTCTCTGGCTAGCACTCTTGCAGTAAATCAAACCTACAGAAGACAAGGTGTTGTGATCCCTTCCTGTCTGAGCAGGAATCCCTTAACCAAATCCCTGGCTAGCACACTTGTAGCGGGAAATAAAATCTACAGAAGACAAAGTGTTGTGGTTCCTTCCTATCTCGGACTGTGTTTTAGCAACCTCGGACTGTGCTTCAGCCACAGGGCTTCGGTCTGTGTAACAGCTCCGTGTTTCAGCATCTGCGTCCTGAAGTGTGTTGCAGCTCCGTGTTTCGGCATCTACGTCCTCGAACTGTAGCAGCTCCGTGTTTCAGCATCAGTTCAGCAACAACGACCTTGGACAGTTATGTGTTTCAGCACAGACCTTAAATGCTAATATGCAGTTATGGACACTTATGCACTTCTAATCAATAGTTAAGTACGAGAGTGATGTAAAATATCATGCAAAACAAATTAAACGTATAGTAATGAGAAAGGACGTTGTAAACCTTGGAATGATCAGATGAAGTGATAATATGAGTCTAAATACAGGTG
>JASDQU011401256.1:10141-32366 GCA_032191745.1 Picea mariana
CAATATTTGGTTAATAGAAAGAAAGCTTTGGAGGATACATGGTGCAATTTTGAGTAGTCTTCTTGCTCCATACATGAGGTGATGTTGTTTTGGTTTGTTGTTTCATTTGCTCACATAGATAGATCTTGAGTTCAAAGTAGTTTGCTTAAGTAAGATAGCTTTGAGTATTCTTGTTATCTTATGATAATTTAGATAACCTAAGATTTGCAAGTATTTCGTCTTAGGTGTATCTAGGGTATCTATCTATCATGTTGTGCAGGTGTTTCAATAATCTTTGCAGGTAGCCTCAAAGGGGTTTCACTTGGAGGAAGGTTCGAAGAGGAGTCCCTCCTTGGAGCTCACATATACTCCATAACTTCTTCCATTTTCCANNNNTTTTTCTGCTGTCATAACTTGTGATTTTCAGCTTGGGTTTTAGTAACTAGAAAGGTCAAAGAATATCTTTTTATCTATCATTTCATTGGCTGGAAAGTTTCTATGCTTGCATAGGAACCTTCCACCACTTTTCTAAGTGTTTGCAGCCCTCTTGGCAAGCTCCAGCTTGCTGATACTTTATGGACAGCGTTAGATCTTGAGGATTTGGGTTGCTCACAACACTTGGGAGGCCTCCTAGCTCACCTTGCTAGAGCTTGGTAACATTTCTCCCTTTTCTTCTCTACTCTCCTTAGATTTTCTGAAAAGTCTAACACTATTTTTGATCACTAAAACTAACCTAGTATAGTTCTATTCATTTGGTTAATATCTAAACAAATCTAGGCATTCTTTTTCTAACCCTAGATTAGCTCATTCATTCTCTATTCATATGCTTTGCTAAGTCCTATTTGTTTACTCAAGATTCATCTTTTGGTTTCTTAGCATAACAAGAGTTATTTTGTAAGAAATTGTCCTTCTTGTTTCAAGTTTTTGTAACCTCCTTTGAGGCCCCTTCAGACCCTGTCTGCCCACGGCCCAGCCTTTGTGTGGTCCTTGCTTTGGGCCTCTCATTCTACCCCACGGCCTTGTCCCCCATCTCAGCCATTTTGGGGCTCCATTTCCTCACGGCCTACCCACCTTAGCCCTCGGCCTGTTGAGCCCCTAAAGCCTTCGGCCCCTTCTCCTTTTCCTCACGGCCTTTGGCCTTGAGAAAGTCGCCCTATTCTGAGCCTTCTCATCTGCTAGCTTTGTCCCCTATATCCCTGCTGCACACACACACCAAACAATCGTTAGTAATTCAAGGTTTAATTCATTAAAAATTGGGACTGTATTTGATATCTCGCACATATAAGAACTTGGTGAACTTAACACTATCAAACTACATTGGAAAACCTTTCATAGATTGTGTTATGTATTTCTGAAGTGGTTTAGACTTGTTGCTGTGTACGGTCTTATTAGCATCACTGTCTCAATTCTTTGCTGTGTGTGACCTTGCTGCATACCCATTAAAATTTGGCATTCATATATTACAAGTCTGATCTGCTGTCATCTCTACTTTGCTGTAGGATTCAAGTGCATATGTGTTGGTTTATGTGTTGATGTTACACTCCTAATGCCCTAACTGTTGATGACACATATGTTCACTCATACACAGTTGCATACACTCTAAAATTGCTTTCAGCATCATTATAATTTGTGGACTGTGGTCTATTGTTTTCTTGTGTTTGTGGTTGTAAAACTTAATTGTTGAATCATATATTTGCGCTCCTAAATACACACATCTGATATACTGCTGAGTCATTCATAAATTCTGCCTTAAGAGTACACGAAATCCACTTTGATAGTCTGCTGTCCTCAAACTAAAATCCTTCAACTGTTTGTCATATTATTGCTGCCTTGAACACAGAATAACCATAATCATAAGTTGCTCTTGGAAAGCTCTATTATTCATATCTTAAATTCCTATGACAGCAGTTTGGCAAATGAATGTTTATGTCTTAAAATTATAATCATCAATCATCTATAATTGGCATAGACTCACATCCTAAGAACACTCATTGACCACACACATAAGGCATATATCAGTTTCTCTTTGTCATCTTCCATGCTTGTGGTTTTTATCTCTTAAGTACTTTGGGTTCATAAGATCATATACACTTGTGGGATAAACTAATTCATATGTTTATGGTATCTTGCTTACACCAAACACACACGGTGGATGATGCTCACGGTCTAGTTCTAAACTAGACTAACTGTTGCTTATTGTTGCATTTTTGCATATATACTTTGACACTTGTGGACTAAATGATCATGGTTTAAAGAGTTGATGATATGACATGCTCATGGTTAATATGTTGATGATTTAGACTTTAATGCTCATGCTCTATCTTATGGTTTAAATTTCACTATCAACACACATAAGCATCATCCTTATCACTTTGTTTATGGTCTAAGCATCTTAAAGCTACTCTCTTTCATTGCATCGTTACATACGTATGGTTTATGGTTAATGGTTATATCTCTCATGTGATGATGGTATATTGATGCTTTAGACAATTGCTTACTTCATTGCTTAACCTTTACATATGGTGGTGTAATTCTTTATTTGCAAAGCATTCGTTCTTAAACACTTTTCACTCTCGGCTAATCGTTAAAGAAGATAAAATCAAAGTGTTTGAAACCTATTTTAAAACGAACCCAACCAATATTAAGATCCACCCGCGGATCATAATAACACTTAGAAACATTAGGGAGTCTTTAAACAACTGTTTCTGCCATCTAAAACGGGTAAGGASGATAGTAGTGAGGGAAGTGGCGGGGGACCGTCCCGTGATTTCGTCGGGGAGATCCCCTTGTCTGGATACTCCTTACTTGCAGTGGCGACGGGCTGACCTTGGAAGCTAGGCTGGGGGTAAAAGCCCAGTATCTTGAGCACCGGGCAGTTATTTGGCAGGATAAGGGAGTTGAGACGCATACATAGTTAGGGGGTGGGATCTAAAAAGATTAATAAGAACACTAGTTGCATAGATCACTCTTGTATGTCTGGGGGAAATAGATGTGATTGATAAACAACATACATTGTGGTAATCTCATTGGTATATCTTCTACTTGCAAATAGTTGTTCTATCTTTATAATGTGGTGATGATCTATTGATTAATGCTTTACTGAATATCTTATTGAATAATCATTGTTGTGGTGTGGATAGGCAAGTGTTTGAGTATCCCACTTGGGGAAGCATCACTTGTTTCATCCTTAAGTGCTTGAGTGGATAGATTGCCAGTGAAGGCAGTCCAAGTGGGGTTAAAGCCACTTGGGGCATGCTTGGCCCTAGGGTGTGAAATCTTTGCTTTTTGTATATCTTGTACCTCATTGTATCCTTTTGTATATCTTATATTGTTGTGTATCTAATTTGTTGTAACTTGTATAATTCTTGTAAGTAATCTCTAATCTTTGGGGTTTTGGGTATTTGATTAAATTGTAAGATTATTGTAACGAACAACCCATAAACATAGTTGACCCCATTGCCCAACCTTAGGCACTAGTCCATAGTTGACTTAGGGAAAGGGCTGCCTAACATCTAGAATTAGACTTGCACTTGCATTGCTGCTTGCCATATAGACTAGTTCTCCTTTGACCCTTAATCAATTAAAACTAACTCCTAGAACATTGTAATTAAAATCCATTTAGTAACTAGGGACAACCCCCCTTGGCTTCCCTGGGAGTAAGCCTAGACGGAAGAAGTACCTGCCAAGGTGACAGGGTGGGCAGGGACTTAGACATTGTGTCTCCGAGGGCACACTAAGTGAGCCGGACTTAGCTCACGTTTGCAAGTGTGCATAAGGGCGACAACATAGTCTTTGAACTTAAGGTTCTTTTCAATTTGGTAAGCGAAGTCTTCTGCTTCTTTTAAGGTTGAGGGTGATCGGTCCTTGAGGGTAAACTGCAAGATTCCCTCCAAGGAGTTCAAGTAGTGCTGGAGGATAGCCTCTTCTGGGTTTAGGTTGGGTTGGAGTTTCTTAAGGAGAAGATTGAATCTATCATTGAAATCCCTAACGCTTTCACTAGACCCCTTGCATACATCAATGTACTGAGAGTATAAGGATTGTGCGGTTTCTTGATTACACCACCTTATTCTAAAGGCTTTCTCAAGTTCTTTAGGAGTTTTTATACTTCCTTTTGGGTAACACTCAATCCAATTTTTGGCCTTCCCAATGAGAGAGCTTGCAAAAAGCCTCATAAAGATATCAGGGTGCTCTTGGCCAGTTTGATGAAACTCAAAATTTTCACAAAACTGGGTCCAGAGTGAATTACCAGAGGGCACTCCTTTTCCTGAAAAACTTGGTATCCATTATTCGGCCCCTTTTGGTAGGTCATGTAATCCCCCTTGGATGTTGGTTAGGTCAAAAGCGCTAAAGAGTTTTTGGGGAGACCATCTAGGAGAACTTACAGAAGTAATGGGGTTTGTAGGGGTAGTGGAAACCACAGTAGAAATAGGTAAGTACGAACACTCACTACGAGTCGTCATTTGTGGAGTCGCCAGATAATTTGCTCGAAACTATCCAAGAAAAAGGGAAAACACCCCCAAGTGGAGTCGCCAGGTAAGCTTGTAAGGTAAAGACTTCTAGAGGCAAGGATTACTGAAAGTATCGTCTTTGAGGAAGGTTTGACTCAGTGTTCCCCGACAACGGCGCCAAAATGTTATCGCACAGTTTGTACAAGGATTAAGATGGATGAAAAGAGATCAAACTGGCGTAATTGAATCAATCCCACCCACTGTCACCTCGATGGGAAGGTTCTTTCTATTTAGGGAGGTAAGGCCCAGGGGAGACGTCCCTGGTGACCTGGGGTTTTGAAAAAACAAAAGGTTTTAGCAAGGCTAAGTGATAATAATCCCCCTCACAAGTCACCAACTGATCAAAAAGTCTGGCTTATAGCTAATAAAGATAACCGGAAGTAATAACCAAGAAGTACCCCTACCCGAGAACAAAGCAACAATAAAACTACATGTGCAAGCTTGCTTGTTGGTTAGTACTTCATATAATTAATGACTTTTCTGATAATAAGCAATTGAGCAATAAATATTGAGGAAGTCAATTTTTGTACAATAGCAACGGTTACAATATCACTTCTCAATAAATGCTAAAGAAACTTGGCATTCAATGTAACAAATTAACACTTCATAGATAATGCCTTAACCAACCATTCAATTTTTTTAAAAGTAAAATGATAGCTGCACAAAGGTGTTTATAGCACAAAAAAGATGACGACAGCACTAGGGTTAGTAGAGTTAGTCTAGGCTAGGGTTAGTATGGTTAGGGTTTGTTCAAAGGTATTGGAAGTTTGTGAGATCAAGTCACTCAACACATGTGGCCTTAGATCAGTGTGTTCCTAGGGTATATGGAGTGAAAAAGAGGACGCAAAGGCTGAAGGATCAAGTGATAATGGGAAAACTAAGGACAAGAGAGTTAAACCTTGAGGTGTTGTTATGGCAAGGCCTCAAGGATGAAACCCTAGGGGAGAGAGGCTCACTTTGGTTTTGCTATGGCAAGGCCTCAGTGCTCTCTCCTCCTTCCTTAGCTTAGTGGCAACGGCTAGCTTGAATGATGGTTGATAAGAGGTAAGACAAGAGGGTTTGTAAGCAACGTGTTGCTAAAGCAAGGCTTTACTAAGCAAACCCTAGGGAAAATCAACTCACCAAGGTGTAGGGGAACTAGGCCTTGGTGCATTTTCTCCTTCTTAGCTCAACAAATAAGAAAAACGGCTAGCAAGGAAGAAGATGGATGGAGTGTTGCTATTGCAAGGCTCTATCCTCTTAAACAATTCAAAGGCTAGAAAGAGAGAATAGAGTGTTGCTAAGGCAAGGCTCTATCTCACTTCAGCAAATAAAATGGCTTAAAACCTTGGTAGGGACATGAGACAAGGACCTTCAATGTGTGCTTGTCACCTAGGGTTTGATTCAGCAAATTATAATAACAGATGCAAGAAAATAACACTACAACCATTCAATCAAGAAGTTTTGCAGAAATTCACTTACATTTAACCAAGAAATCACATAGCAAAACCCTCATTGTAATACCTTCCACCAAGAGAAATGCCAAAATATGCCAAGAAAATCTTCCTTCAACAAGTACGCCTCACAATTTGAGCCAATCACCCCAAAAATGGCGCAAATTTCAGACCTCACTAATGAGTGAGTGAAAGATGATGAAAAAATGAAGGTGAAAACCCTCAATTTATACAGTACAATGACCTAATTTTACATTTTAGGTCATAAAAAGGCTGACAAAGCCAAAACACTAAAATCATATTGTTTTACATTAAATGTCTTAAAATTAAACCCTAATCAAGAAATAGAGAGACGTCATCCCCTTTTTAGGGTGACGTTAGCCCCTTCCAAGGAAAACGCAGCCTCTTAGAGCAAAACGTTAGCCCCCCTTGGGCTTCTCCAAGTTGCCACATGTGCCAACACTGCCATATCTGCCTCCCAAGACATCCATACTGTTGGGTGACATCATGGGCTTCCTGGGAGACGTCATGGGCCTTCCAAGGCCAACGTTCCTGTGGAGAGGGCTCAACCCCCCTAGGTAAAGGTCTCCTCAGCTGCCTCTTGTGGATTCTTCTGCTCTTCCCTGGTACAAATGCTCTACCCTGTTTCTACCCCTTGCTGGGGTCTTAGCATCCATCGGGTGGGCTCTTCAGCCCCAGGGAGGTCCAAACTAATCATATCCCCATGTGTACCTGTCCATCGGCACCTGTCCGTCGGGCATGATCCTGCACATCAACAGCTACGCCCTCCATGGGATCATAAGTCACAGGGATCATAGCAATGTCAATCACGTCTAATCATCAATATTTATTAAACATGTGCATAAAACCCCTTTACCCCAGTCTAGTGCTCAAAGAGATTATACAAGTCTGCAAATACAAGTTTGGGGAAAGTGACTAGATGTCCTATTGGGCTAGAGTCTATTGGAAAAGGGTTGTTCCCGAAAAGGATCAATTCCAAGTCAAGTAAGTAGGTGAAGTGGATGGCGATGTCTAGGCAAAATATGCAGTGATAGCAAGGATGGCTTACCAGTGGATGCCTCTGTGGAGGGTGAGCTGTACCTATCATGGATGCAAATATTTCCAAGCCCATTCATGCCTTTTAATCTTCATTTTTTCCAAGATGCTAATCAAAGGACACTACCCTGGCTTGGTGACCAGTGTTGGCAATGTTAGCCACAAACATTTCACGGAAATGAGAAGGTTGGCTCGTGATGAGACCCCCTTTCTCTTGGTTATGCCACCAAGAGCCACTACCCTGGCATGGTGACCAGATGTTGGTAGTGTCATACCGTTAGATGTTCATGGACCTAATAGGCCAGCTCATGATGAGGCCTCCTATCCTCTGACCAGGTCTTGTCTTATTGTTTTTTTTTTTTATCTTTTTATTTCTTTTTTTCTCAAGAATTTAGTTAAGGGACATTGCCCTGGCTTGGTGACTAGAAGTGACAATGTTACCCACAAGTACTCTTACAGAAATGAGAAGGTTTGATCGTGGTGAGACCCCCTTTCTCTTAGCTATGCAACCAAGAGCCACTACCCTGGCATGGTAACCAGATGCTGGTAGTGTCATACCGTTAGGCACCCATGGACGTAATGAGCTTGCTCGTGATGAGACCCCTCATCCTTCAACTAGATCTTGATTTATTTTTCTACGGATCCCTCTGTTTCTTGCTGAGAAGCCTTTTATTACTTTCTCGAGGATCCCCGGGCGAATCATCTCGAGGTTTTATTCTTAGGCTTTTATTGTCATCTATTTTTACCCCCCAAGCCTTTAGCCAATTCTTCCTATAAGGTAAGGTACAACCCCTAAATGATCAAACCTATGCCCAGACCAAGGTAACGAGATGGGTGAGCGGGAGATAAGATGGAAGGTGGTATATGTGACGGGAATGGACGATGGCTCTTCAGAAATCCCCCCAATGGAAAATCAAAACCTATGAACACAGGCTTGCTAGGGCATCCTGTCATTTCCCCCAGATATGGTCAAGTGGACAAGCATAAGATCCAAGCACCTATTAGAAACAAAGGAATCAAATGCACATATTCAAAAGTTTTTTTAGGATCAGAGTGACACATACCATGATACCTAGACTCTTACCTCGTGGAGCAAGAACCATCTCTGATGCAGGACCAAGCTGAAGGTGATGGATGTTGTTGCTGCTGCTGACAAAGTGGAGACGTTGAAAGGGAGAAAATATGGGCTCTCCAGGTCCATGCCCAAGTCTATCTAGCTCTCGGTACTCCATGTCTAGGACCTGTGGTCCTCGAGACATAATCTCCTAGTTATCCCTGAAAGTGGGGGATAATACATACCATTGGTGTTGTTCTAAATTCTGAAGTTCATATGACAAGGCTGGCCTAGATTGACTATTTTGACAGACCAGGTCCAACACTTGTTCATTTCCTTCAGTTAGCATTTGAGCCAACTGTAATGTCTCTTTCCAAATAAGAGCTCCAAAGAGGAGGCTTAATGGTCTAAACCGCCCCGTTAGACTATATCCAAGGCCAGAAAAGGGGTAAACAGGGTTACTAGAGGTCACTCCAGTGAAAGGTGTTATGTTCGGAAAGGGACATTGAGCTAAAAGTGGTTAAAAGCGCTTTTAAGCCAATATGAGCTAAAAATAGAACAGACGAGCTAAAATTAGAAGTCAACAACGAATTAGGGTTTCAATAGTGAATTAGGGTTTATAAAAGCTATAAGAGAAGGGCCAGCGACCTAATTCATCATTATGTAGATTTTGACTTGTCATTGAGGAGAGAGGCGCATCTCAGGAGAGATAGTTCAGTGGATTCCAAGAGGAAGACACCATTTGGCTGATTTCAGTGTTGAGAGACACCCTAGTCACCGGGAAGATCACACAGTTATTCCATCATTCTTCAGCAGCAGTTACACAGGTCCCAGCAGCAAGGTCGCACTTATCCAAGGTGAGGGTGCAGCTTCAAAGGAGGTTCAGTGGATCGACTTGTCCCTTCCAGGGAGAGTTCAAAGATTCCCCTCTGACCCAATTGAGAGGAAGGCAAGGCGCATCTTTCGCATGGTTCCTCGTCAGATTCTGACAGAGGAATCATTTGGGGCACATTTTCCAGACTTGGGATTGCGAGACTTTTGGCGGACACATTCGGGGTTCCCGAGTGATCATCAGATCAGATCGAGGGAAACCCTTCCGATGCATTTCCCAGTAGACCAAGGCGGTCATTTTGAGATACATCTCAGCCGATTCCGACATGGAATCACTAGGGTGCAGTTTTCCTGTGAGGGGCGCATTTCCCCCAGGGGGATCCATCTAGGGTCCAGACACACTAATAGAGGGGCCGGTCAATCACCAGGACTGAGAGCTAGAGCAGGACGCACCATTTGGGACAATTTCCAAGCCATTCCGAGAGGTTTAGCCACCAGGGAGAACTTTTCGGACTTTCAACAGTTACCATGCGAGTTGCCACAGTTCCATCTCATCCATCAATTCCGCAGTACTCATCTGTTATCGGGTATTATCATTTAGTTTCCTTATTGTATTTCGGCTAAGATCTTTTTGTCATTTGATCTAGCCGAGTGATTCATTTTATTCAGCCGCATTCGCCATTTGTACTTCGCAAAGATATCATAATATAAACTTTGCAGTCTTTTGTCGCATTTGTTATTTGTATGATCCTTTATATGCTGTAAAACATTAATCCTACACACACATTAGCAACATTTCCTAGACTAGCCAAGTCAGGAACATTACAATGGTATCAGAGCTTTAGTCCTACCAGCTTGTGACTAAAGAGGATGAGTGCAACAGAAGACCCTGAGGGTCGTGAGCACGTAGGTGACGAATATGTCACAACAAGCGCAAGGAAAGAATGCCTAGGCCTGACTTTCCTCCTTTCCCTCCCATCTCAGAGGAAGAGGAAGAGGCGCACAGGGAAGCAGAGAGAAGGGAAGAGCGCGAGGCAGAGAGGATGCTAGGAGACAAATATGAGCGACCAGAGGGCAGTGGTAATGCCCCCATGGAGCCAAAGGCAGCCTTCATGCAGGTTATCAGTGATATGGCATCTAGTCTGCGGGCCATGACTCAGTCCTTGGCATAGGTGGCTGATAGATTGGCTATAGTGGGTACCTCGGCACACAAGCCCCACATGCAACACAAGGGAACTCGAGGGCAGGCAGTAGACCGCAATCTCCTACTCACACATACACCTCTTCGAGTAGGATTCCTAGACCTTTGTTTCTAAGTTTCCAGAGGGCACCCCCAGTAGCAGCACAGTTGCCCATAGCACAGAGGTCACCCACTCATGCAGAGGACATTGCAGAGTACAGGAGGGAGTATGCAGCATTGGGCCATGACTTCCATCAGGATATGACCCTAGTCAAGTATTGTGGACTCAGACTCAGGAACCGCCCCAGAGAGCCACAGAGAGGAGGACCACAACAACAACAGGGGCATAACATTGATTTCATCTGGAAAGTTGGGAAACTCACCATACCTTCTTTCGACGGATCGTCCAAATGCACTGCCAAAGCTTGGGTACAGAAGCTAGACAGAGGCCATCAGTTTCTCTACCTTACACTTGGAGGCTGAGGCACACGAGTGGTGGCATCATGGATTGGTGACATTGGGTCACAATCACATCACCTCCTATAGGGAGTTCACAGAGAGACTCATGGATAGGTTTGATAGGAGGGATCCCGAGATCCACTTCAGGGATCTAGCCCAGTTGAGACAAGTTGGCATAGCAGAGGCAGTCATCACGGAGTTTCAACGGGTAGCCATGGAAGTGACAGATATATCAGAGCCCAAGATGATCATGTTATTCACAGAGGGACTCACAGAGCCTTTGAGAGGATGGGTGAAGGCATACAGGCCTCACACCTTGCAAGATGCCATCCTATGCACTCGAGATTTGGAAAACTCAGTGCCAAAGACTAAACCCTTTTTCAAACCCTTCATACCCCAGCATGATCTAGACAGGAAGCCATTTCAGAGAGAATGGAAGGGCAAGGAGAAGTTGGATGATGAGACGAGGCGAGAGCTTATGAGGAAGAAGCTTTGCTTCAACTGCAAAGACCCTTGGGTCCCAGGCCACGGGTGCATGGGCAAGGGAGTGATTCACTATATGGAGGTGGCAGTAGACAGTGTGGACAATGAGGAGGAGGAGAAAGACAGTGGATCCACTAGCTCAGAGGAGGAGTCAGCACAGGCAGAGGAGCAACCTCCTCATAGACCACCGACATCGGCAGGAGCCCACCCTCCAGTAGTTCCACAACTGCCTAAGTAGGCTAACAGACGGAAACCAACAAAGGGAGGAGTCATAGCGACCCTTTCTGGTGTTCCCAGGTATGATACCCTTTGGATCAGAGGGACTATTCAGGGGCAACGGGCAATCGCCCTGATAGATGGTGGGGCCACCCACAACTTCATCGATGCGTCATTGGTGTCGAGACAGGCACTTCAGACAGAGGAATTTGAGGGGTTTGATGTTGCAGTAGAAGATGGCCACATAGTGGAGTGTTTAGACAGAGTTCCGGACTTGGAGATAAAGTTAGACAACTACACAGTTTATGTGGTTGACCTATCTGACACAGATGTGGTGTTGGGAGTCTAATGGATGATCACCTTGGGAAAAATCACCACCAATTACCAAACCTTGGAGATGGGGTTTAGAGACCGTGATGGGAAGAAGGTTGTTCTCAAAGATATGTCAACAAGAGCACCCAGGACAGTTTCAGCCAAGAGGATGGAGAGGATATTCAGACATGGGGAGGTAGCATATGCCGCAGAGTGCTTGATCACTACGTGGAAGGATTCTGAGGATCAACAACAGTATCATACAGAGATTGGGAATTTGTTGGGACGACATCAACAAGTTTTGGGGTCGATTCCACCAGGGAGACCACCTGATAGGGGGTTTGAGCACACCATTGAGTTGGAGGAGGGGGCCAAACCTATGATCACACCCCCCTATTGTCATCGTAGGAGGTTCAAGGATGAGATAGAGAAAGCAATCAAGGAATTGCTAGCGATGGGACACATTAGATCGAGCAACAACCCATTCGCCTCTTCAGTTGGCTTAGTTCTGAAGAAGGATGGCACCATGAGGATGTGCATTGATTACCGGGCCTTGAACAAGAAAACCATCAAGAACCGGTATCCTATTCCGCACATTGACGAATTGATGGATGAACTGCATGGGGCAGTTTTCTTCTCAAATATTGATCTATGCTATGGGTATCATCAGATCAACATCCGAGAGCAAGACATAGAGAAGAAGACATTTCGATATCACTTTGGACAATTCGAGTTCCTGGTTATGCCATTTGGGCTAACCAATGCACCTGCTACATTCCAGTCTTGCATGAACCACATATTCAGGGATCAGTTGAGGAAATCAGTCTTGGTTTTCTTCGATGACATCTTGGTCTACAGCAAGACATGGCAGGAGCATATGAGGCACCTGGATGAGGTATTGAGCATCATGGAGGTGCAGTCATTATATGCCAAAGAGTCCAAGTGTGAGTTCGGTATGACAAAGCTACTTTACTTGGGCCACATCTTCAGTGCACTGATACAGGTGCACCAGGAGAAGATCAGGGCCATTTTGGATTGGCCAACGCCCAGGAACGTGACAGAGATGAGGAGTTTCTTCGGGTTGTGCAGCTATTAGAGGCGGTTTGTCTAGTGTTTTTCTCAACTTGGAGCACCGTTGACGGATCTTACCAAGCATGGGGCTTTCATCTGGATCGAGGAGTCACATAAATCCTTTGATCACATGAAGGAATTCATGGGCACTTGTCCAGTGTTGGCATTACTAGACTTCACCTTGCCATTTGTACTAGAGTGTGATGCATCCGGCGAGGGTATCGGGGCAATTTTGATGCAGGGAGGACACCCCATTGTATTCGAGAACAGGAAGCTCAGTTAGCCCGAGAGGTTGTACTCCATTTATGACAAGGAAATGTTGGAAATCATGCATGCCTTGAACAAATTCAGACAATATTTGGTGGGCAACAAATTCGTCGTCAAGATAGATCACAACAACTTGAAGTATTTCCTTGAGTAGAAGGACCTCAGTGAGCGCCAATAGAAATGGGTGACGAAGGTACATGCATTCGACTTCGACATAGAGTATGTCAAGGGGAAGAAGAACATTGTGGCCGATGCACTGTCGAGGAGACCTGCGGCATGTTCTTTGATGGAGATTTCAGCAGATTGGAAATCCCACTTGTTAGTGGAATATTCTAAGAACAAGTTTGCTTGTGAGGTTATGGATGGGAAGATATAGGATGACAGGTATAGGGTCATTGACGATGTCATATTCTACAAGGACAGAGTCTAATTGGTGCTAGAATCGGGGCTCAAGAAGAAGATCCTCACAGCAGTTCATGATTCACCACTAGTAGGCCATCAAGGGTTTTTCAAAACCTACAGACAGATCAGGGAGAGGTTCTCATGGAAGGGCCTCAAACAGGATGTGATGAGACACGTCAATGAGTGTGTGACTTGCCAGCAGAACAAGTTAGAGCATGCTCTTCCAGCAGGGCTACTTCAGCCACTCCCCATTCCAGAGCAGAAATGGGAGAGTATATCGGTGGACTTCATCATAGGCCTACCCAAGGTCTAGGGTAAGGACTGTATCTATGTAGTGGTCGACAGATTGACCAAGTTTCCTCATTTCTATTCCATACCGACAGAGTACAGCGCAGTTCAGGTAGCCAAGCTAGTCTTCAGGGAGGTCTTCAGACTTCATGGGTTGCCGAGGAACATCGTCAGTGACAGGGACAGTCGGTTCATAGGGACATTCTGGAGAGAGTTGTTTCGGTTGGTGGGGACAAAGCTGACACCCAACACCAGCTATCTGTTAAAATAATGTAACTGCAAAGTGTATTCTTATTATTATTTGATATATTATTCATTGGATCAATCCCCATTGTGGATTGATCATGTCAGCTATTGTAAAAGGACCAAATCCCCTTTTGCGGATTGGTCATAATGTAATTGTAAAAGGAAAAAGAAGAAGTCGGCCCCAGAATATATCAAGAGGCCCTGAAATATAATAAAGGTGGTTATAACCACCCAGTTGGAGAAGTCGGCCTTGCCAGTGAAGAGACACTTCACACGTGCCAGTCTTGTATAAATAAGGAGGCTAGCGCCTCACTTAGACACACAACTCACTTGCTCATTGAGAGACAAGTTTCAGAACTGCAGTTAGAGAAGAAGGAGAGAGAGTGGCGCATCTTTGTGAGAGGATCTTCTGTATTAGTTTGAGTTATCTCTTGGCATTGTATTGGCTATCTATAATAAGGAAGTTTTGTTGGGTTTTCTTCCCCTAGAAGGTGTTATCACTCCAGGAAACTCTCCTAGGCTGTATGTCAGAGATGCCTGGTAACTTAATCTTTTTGATAACTGTTTTCTCAATAATAAGTGTGGGTTTGGATCAAGATGAATATCCTAATCTCTGGATTGTACCTTCAAGACAGTCTAGCTATATTCATGCAATACAAGGCCTTCAAGAGCTATTATCAGATAGGTTTGTAAAACAAATGGATAAGAAAACCAATCAGTTAACTAGAACATACATAGGCAATATATATAATGGGTCAACAAACTAGCCAAAGATGCTTATGATTCTTGCTTAACAGTCAAAAGTAAGATGACAGTTACCATGACCATTAAACATAGACAAAGAACAATTTCAACTCATATGCATAGACAAAGATGAAGGAGAGTCTGACAATAGCAAATGAAAGAAGCTTGCAGGCTTAGTATATTTAAGAAAGTGTCTTTCATACAAAAACAGTAGATCATAGAACTCAAAATCGAACACCGTGTTCTTCATATGTTCTTGGATTTATAGCCTTTTACAAACAGTTTCCAGATCCTAGATATCTGGGTCAAATTTTGCCAAATATAGAAAATCAATAATTGGCTTAAGTAGGCTAGATCAATTCAACTTCTTGACTGTTCTTTTCGCTCTTCAGATTCTGGGCAGATGCAGTAAGCCTTCCGAAGCTGCTGGATCTCATGTGATATGAGAGGATTCGAACTAGACACCTGTTGACAGTCAACAGACTTATCTCCTTGACAATAGCTAACCGTTACTTACCTTTTCTGTCTTTTAAAACATCTCCAAAACCAAAACAAACTCTTGATAGAGATGTCATTAATTATTTTCCATCGATTGGAACCACTTTTGAACCTTTTGGACAAGAAAAACTTGGATCTGTGCAAAAGCATTAGCTTTTGGCCTTATCAGTGCATTCGGTAGCTAGAGGAAATAGAATTTGGGCCGATTAGCTATCGAAAGCTCTGCTTTCGGGGCTAATGAACAATCGATATGTTCGCCTAAGCCACCGAAACCTGAGATTGTCAAAATTTCAAAAATACCCTTGTCTCACCTCAAAAACGTCTCAGGATTGATCTTTTTAGACCTTTGTAGCTTGCTCAAGATTCATAGGGTTACTAGTTGCTTCTGGTTCCTTGCATTGAACTGCCACCTCTGCAAGGGTCTCAAGAGAAGCGTGAGCTTGGTGTTTTGAAGCCATTGCTTTTTTCCTCAAAGCCCTGACCTTTTTCTTCAAACCTTGGGCTACTCTCCATAAGCTGTTGTAGTCCTTTACAATCTTGTTTTTCTTTTTCTTTTCCCTTATGCTTTCATGGGCTAGCCTTTCCAGAGCTGAATTGCTTTCTGCAAAGTTTTTTGATAGGGTTTCATACCTGGTCTTTGTTACTCTTTCAAGCACCTCTTGCTCAGCTAGCTTCTTCTTAAGCTTCTTGATTTCTTTTGATTTATTTTTCTTTGCTCGTTTGCTAGATGAGGCCTCTGCAATTTGTGGCTCTTGTTCTTCTTGGGGAGTAGGTGATGGAAGGTTCTCATAACTTGCTATGTATATGTCCACAAAAACAGAGTTGTCATGCCCTATAGTAACTGAATCCTCATGCCCTGTTTCCAAATGCTACTCTTCATCTTCTGAGTCTGAATAAGGGAGATTAAGGATGTTTTTGTTCACTGGAACTTCACTGACCTCTTCTTCCTCACTGTTAAAATTTTAATTTCTTCTTCGTTTTGCCCAATTTAGAGGAAGGAGAGGGTTGATTGACTAGGATTGGAGAAATAGCTCTTCTCCTTCTCTTTCCACTTCTGGGAGTGGAGGATTTCTTGGAATGAGGACTCTTTTTGCCCTCTAGCTGAACCTCAATCTGGAAATCATTCCAGAATAGGAAATAATTCCATTCTTTACCCTTTCTTTGCAACAGTTCACAAACCAACAGTTTGATTAAGCTATGGTGTGATAATCTACCTGCAACCTGACTGGGTTTGGCCTTGACTTGATGAGCCATCTTGGATAAGCTTCGGTGGAGGAAATAAGGCAGATTAAGTGGATTTCTTCCTGTCAAATGGTTTATAAGTTTGAAATGATACATCGTCACCCTGTTGTATCGCCCTTCGCAGGTTATATACACCATTATAGCCTTCAATAATTGCTGCCAATTCTCCTCAAGGAAAGATATTGGAATATCTTTCTTCCAAATCAAACCTCTGTGTTCTGGTTTTAAATAAGACCTAAACTCAACATTCTTAATCATAGTGGTTTTGAACCATTTCTCTCCAAACGTGGGAAGCTCTGTGACTTCGGCTATGAGGGTTTCACCAATTTCGAATTCATCCCGACCGATGATTGCTCTCTTTCCATCAAAACTTAGAGCGAAAGCCTCTGCCACCTGCTGATGAAAGCTTTGTAATTTTTGACAAAAATTATAGCAGCCTGCGTCTTTGAACATTTGACATACCTCGGGATGAGATTCCAGGTACCCAATATCGTTAAGCTCCTTCCTCAGTGTCGATGTTCCTTTCTTCATTTGCCATGACATTTTCGCACACCCGTGATCGAAGGAGTGGATTTCGGGCAGAGTTACAGTGCATAAACTTAGCAATAATTGGCTCGGCTAGGCTAAAACTGAGATAACTGGGGGGGATTTTTGAATCGTGGCACTGATTGCAAGGAGTGCGGCGAAACGGTTGATGATGTGTAGATGTCATGGTGAATTAACTGATCTCGGTGGGTAGTACAACATCGTATAACTTAATGATACAACGATCAAGGGATATTTGCTCATATCATAGCGGGATCAGCTTTTCGGTCGTGAACGGTTCCTTCTCCAATCCTTTCAGCGGCTTGTGCAATCATGGAAACACTGAACCCGTCGTTTGAAACATGTGATATGACGTGGTTGGTCTTTGCCTGCTTCAACGTTTTCGGTGGCTAAAGTAGCCTTGGGTTCCTTTATTTAAGCTCTCGAAAGCTAAGGCTTTCGGTGGCTAATGAACAACCGATATGTTCGCTTAAGCCACCAAAACCTGAGATTTGAATTTGATCTAGCACAAACTAAACAAACTTTTATTTAAACCTTATTACATGAGTAAAGCTTCGAAAAATGAACCTTCAAAAATTTAAAAAGTATTTTTTTTAAAAGACTCCCTATCACCTAAAAAGCAAAATCTCGATTGGTTTATTTGAGGAGATAACAAAGGGTTTACCAGGATAAATGTTGTGTCTCTTGTGATTGTGTATTTTTCAGTGATCTTGTATTATGCTATTGTTATCTATTGAAATGCAAAGAACTATAATAATGGCTTAAACATTAACATGGTATCAGAGCCAAGCTGAAGAGAGCATCTTTCACAAGAGAAAAGTGAAAAACGTCACTGTTACCATACATGAAAATTAGGGCTATTTGTTGGTGAGGTATTTCAGCCCTAAAACCATCTAGAAAAGTGCGCTCTCCCCCAAGGATCATTTTGGCACCTTCAGCGAACCTTTTCAGTGGCTAGATCTCCCGGAAAGTGAAACCCTAGTTTCACAAAGTGCTAGAAAACCAGAGTACCAGAAGTACTAGAGTACTAGAAAACTAGAAGCACCAGTCCAGAAATCCGTAGATCAAGTTTGAGGGGGTAAAAGTTGGATTTTCAAAAATATGACTGCACCAACTTACTCGCCTCAACTCAGCGCATCTATCCCTTGGATCATAATTTCAAAATTCAAAGTTTGAAAAATTAGGGTTTCCTCATAAAACCCTAAGTTGCAGTTGCAGTTGCAGTCGTACTACCAGTTGTCATCACCCTTGAAGTTTAAAGAGTTGGTAATGATTATCGTTGCTGCCAAATGGTGCCACCACCTGCAAATGCTATCAGAGGTATGTACTCACATATGTTTAAATGGTTAAACTTTAAAGAGTATTTGCAGGAGAAGGGATCTCTTGCCATAGATCCAAAAGGATCTCAAGATCCAACACATTCAGAGGAATGATGCAACCCAAGTGTGATTATTCTGATATGCATCTATTTGTTATGACATTATTTTGATCAGTGTTGCATGGTGTAGCTATGACCATCATTCTAACCTTTGATCAAAATCTGAGTCAAGGTATTAGATGGATTAAAAGTTGAGATCATAGAACTTATCCTCTAACCCAACCTTCTGTCAAGATAGCGTATTGTCTTAGTACAGAAGACAGGTTGAAAAAAGCACTCGTCATCTTGAGTGAAGGAGACTTGGAAGAAAAGCAAGCACTCATTCCTGAGGACAAGGCTCCAGGTTTGATTAATCAAGTTAATAAGATTCAAAGGTACACATGACAAGTTGATGACTAGAGTTGAGATAGCAGTCTTTGTAAAGTATCATACTTGATAGCATGTGAGCATATAGAGATAAATGCTTAAATCAATCATTTGTCTGATGCAACTAACACCTCCTCTAGGAAGAATCTCGTGTGTTAGTTCCAGGTTGCCATGGAGGGATGTTTGATCACAACACTATGAGAGTGTTGACCTCATTTTCGTATTGTATTCCTTACCTTTAATCTTTGCTTCAGACAAGTTACAAGTGATAGCTCTAAAGGAGCTATTGTGATGATTGTTCGTGCTATTACCTTATATTATCAAAAGGATATTACTCTTGCTTGTTGTTTTGTTGACCTTGTTCCAGGTCATAGGTAATAACCTTGAGGACGCAATAGTGAAGGTTGCAGAAGGCAACGTGCTAAAGGAGAAATCTTAAAAGAAGCAATCATCATTGGAAAAGAAGAAGGTGGCTTGTATAAGCTAAAGGGTCACTCAGAAGATGCCATGACCCACGCCATTGAGAATCCATGTGAACTTTGGCATAGAAGATTAGCTCACATCAACTACAATGCGCTACCATACATATGCAAAGCGATCACAGGTTTACCAGAACTCAAGGTTGACCATAAAGGCGTATGCAATGGATGTGCACAAGGGAAGAACATCAAGAACCCTTTTTCCGAAGAGAGACAACAAAGTAGAAGGAGTCCTAGAACTCATTCATTCAGATGTGTGTGGCCCAATGCCATCATTAGTGGGTATGTATATTATGTATCATTTATTGATGATTATCCTCGTAAGACCTGGTTGTATCTCTTGAAATCTAAAGATGAATTGTTCAGCAAGTTCAAAGAATTCAAAGCCTTGATAGAGAATCTTTCTGAAAGAAAGATTAAGATACTCAGGTCAGATAATGGAGGAGAATATGCCTCAAAAGAGTTTGTGAACTTCTGCAAAGATGTTGGGATCAAGAGGGAACTCACTACTCCCTATAATCCCCAACAAAACAGTGTAGCTGAACGAAAGAATAGAACAATAATGGAAGCTGTAAAGACTATGATCCATGATCAAGATCTTCCTATGTTCTTATGGGCAGAAGCAGCACTGGCAACTGTATATGTGCAGAACCGATTATCCCATGGTGCACTTGGGCTCAAGATCCCGGAAGAGATGTTCACTGGAAAGAAGCCAGAGGTAAGCCATCTCAAAATATTCGACTGCCCAGTATTTATTCATATACCGAAAGAGAAGAGAAACAAGTTGGAACCTTCAGAAAAGAAGGAAATATTTGTGGGATACTGTGAGGTCTCCAAGGCCTTCAGAATCTATATACCAGGTCACCATCACATTGAGATCAACAGAGATGTGACCTTTGATGAAGATGCAGCACTCAAGAAATCAAGAAGATGCCAGCTTGAAGAAGTATATGAAGAGAAACCCGTAATCCCCAGAACTGCAGTGAGGGAGGTTCCCAGAGCCGCAGAACCAGTGAGGGAAGTCATAACTTCCCCTGATGAGGAAATTCTAGAAGATCATGACGTAGTAGAGTTTCAAGAACCTCCTCAGATGACAATCTCCCATAAAAGAAAGCCAGCTTGGGCTAGAGAGCTTATTCAATATGGAGAGAAATATGGTGTTCCCGAAGGAACCACGAGACAGGTGAAAAGACCAAAGCCATTCTCCAGTTATACGGCTTTGATGTGTGATCTTCTAGAGGAAGAGCCTACCTGCTTTGAAGAAGCCATTCAGAGGAAAGAATGGGCAGATGCTATGACAGAAGAATACCAATCCATAATAAAGAACGAAGAATGGGAAATAGTTCCCAGACCAAAGAGTAAAGATGTGGTATCCTCCAAATGGCTCTTCAAAATAAAACACGTTGTTGATGGAAGTATTGAGAAGTATAAAGCAAGATTTGTCGCTCGTGGTTTTTCTCAGAAAGAAGGCATTAACTATGAAGAGACATTCGCTCCTGTAGCCAAATACACTTCGATCAGAACCATCATAGGTCTTGCAGCTAAGATGAAGTGGAAGCTGCACCAGATGGACGTAAAGACAGCGTTCCTAAATGGTGTCATTGAAGAGGAAGTGTATATAGAGCAACCTCAAGGATTTGAAGTTGAAGACAGGAAGTCTCATGTCTGCAGATTGAAGAAAGCCTTATATGGATTAAAGCAAGCTCCTAGAGCTTGGTATGGTCGGAGAGACAGTTTCCTTACGAGCTTGGGCTTTACCAAGAGTAAAGAAAATTCTAACCTCTACTTCAAGGTTATGAACGATGAGCTAGTAATATTACTGCTACATGTGGATGACTTATTCTTAATCGGAGAAGAAAATCTCATCACTGAATGTAAGAAGAGACTTGCCTCAGAATTTGAAATGAAAGACCTTGGCCTAATGCATTATTTCTTAGGTCTTGAGGTATGGTAGAGTCCTGAGAGGATCTTCCTTAACCAAGGGAAGTATACAGTCGAAATCTTGAAGAGATTCGACATGTTGGAGTGCAAGTCCATGAATACACCCATGGAAGCGAAGCTGAAGTTGTTGGTCGACACTTCGTCAGAGTTGATTGATGCCACACTGTACAGACAGATTATTGGATCATTGATGTACCTGACGAACACCAGACCAGACATTTGTTTTGCCGTGAACATCTTGAGTCAATTTCTGGTAGAACCTAGACATGTTCACCTAGTGGCTGCAAAACATGTGATGAGGTACCTTAAGGGTACAATAGATTGTGGTCTCAGCTATGATGGAGATCATGATTTCACATTGAGTGGATATACTGATGCAGATTGGGCAGGAAGCGTTTTTGACAGGAAAAGCACTTCAGGATGTTGTTTCAATTTGGGATCAGCCATGATCTCATGGTAGAGTAGGAAGCTATCTAGCATTGCTCTCAGCACAGTGGAAGTAGAATACATTGTTGCATGTTCTGCTAGCTGCAAAGCTATATGGCTTCGAAAGTTGTTGACCGGCCTATTTGACTTAGAGATGAAAGCAACCATGATCCTATGTGGCAACCAGAGCTGCATAAAGATGACAGAGAATCCTATATTCCACGACAGGTCGAAACACATAGAGATTCGATATCATTACATCCGTGACATGGTGCAGAGAGAAGCCCTAAAGCTCCAGTACATTAGCACAGATGAACAAGTTGTTGATGTGTTGACCAAGCCTCTATCTCATATAAAGTTTGAGCACTTTCGAAATAAGCTTGGTATAGTCCTATGGACCTTCCTCGAAAGGGGGAGTAGTTGCTGTGATGAGAGATCTCTTGCTTCTGACCTGACGGTTGTGACGTAAAGCAAGATGATGTGATGTGACTAGTACTGTGCTTCCGGCTGGATAGCTGTGACGTAAAGCTAGTCTAGTATCCTGCTTCCGACCTGATGGTTGTGACGTAAAGCAGGACGAGTACCTTGCTTCCGACCTGATGGTTGTGACGTAAAGCAAGATGATGTGATGTGACTAGTACTGTGCTTCCGGCTGGATAGCTATGACGTAAAGCCAGTCTAGTATCCTGCTTCCGAACTGATGGTTGTGACGTAAAGCAGGACGAGTACCTTGCTTCCGACCTGATGGTTGTGACGTAAAGCAAGATGATGTGATGAGACTAGCACTGAGCTTCCGGCTGGATATCTGTGACGTAAAGCC
>JASDQU011401256.1:36017-49653 GCA_032191745.1 Picea mariana
TGAGAGTGACTTATCCAGCATCATGTCTAATTACTCAGATGAAGTATGGTTTCGAGAGATGATGCAGCTGATGGTGATGGTGATGCTCATGATCTAGTCATGAAATAGTCTAGATGACTATATTGATGCTACCAGGTAAATGGTATGTTTTTGTGCTCAAGTCCATTACCTGTAAATACCTCCCTAGCTAGGAGGGAGTGTTAATATTATGGTAGCTGCGGGAGGTATTTACCTCCACATGTGAACCTGACGAGAATAGAAGACTCCGGAAAGCAAGAGAAAACCCTAATGAGTTGGCTAAATACCCTAGAAGTCTTGTCGGCGCAAGAAGATAATTATATTAGGTTATTAGCCTCCAAGAGAAGAAGTCGGCCAGAAATAATAATAATATACTGAACAGACACATATCCAGAAGGAGAAGTCGGCCCTAGCAAAATTGGCAGAACCACTATAAATACAGGGTGCCAGTTCTCATTTGACAGCATCTCAGAATTGCAGTTCCCAGTTTGGTGCACACTGCAGCTCCAGTTTGGTGCGCACGTGTGGAGGGGGGCTGCAGGTGCAGGTGCAGCAGCAGCTAGTTTCAGTATTGGCTTGGACTATTTCTTGGCTAGGCTTTGGACTATCTGATCAATCTTTTGTGATGCGCTATCCTTGGGGAAAGTTGCACTACCCTTTGTTTGGCTATCTAGCCTAGGGTTTGCTTCCGGAGGAATTCTCAGTCAAGGTTAAGGTGCTCGGAGGGTGGCTTCGACCTATGGTTGGGTGACGAGGGTATCGTCAATTGTAAAACAAGCACACCATCTTCTATATTCTAACAAAAGCAAGCTGGTAAAAGACAAAAGCCTAAAAATAAAACCTCGAGATGCTTCGCCCAGGGATCCCTGAGAAAGCAATAAAAGGCTTCTCAGCAAGAAACAAGAGGGACTCGGAAAAATAATAAAACAAGACCTAACCAAAGGGTAGGGGGTCTCATCATGAGCCAACCTATTAGGTCCATGGGTACCTAGCAGTATGACATTGCCACCAGCTGGTTACCACGCCAGGGCAGTGACTCTTGGTTGCATGGCCAAGGGAAAGGGGGTCTCATCACGAGCCAACCTTCTCATTTCTGTGAAAGTACTTGTGGGTAACACTGTCACCACTGGTCACCATGCCAAGGCAGTGTCCCCTGATTAGCTCTTGAACAAAAAAGGAAAAGCAATAAAAGATAAAAGAATAAAAAGAATAAAAGGAAAGAATGGGCTTGGAAAGAATGCATCCAGGACAGGTACAACTCACCTTCTAACAAAGGCACCCACAGGTAACATCTCTTTCATCCTTGGCCCTCATTGCACCCAGATGCTTGGACATCCCCTGACCACATCACCCACTTACATGGCTTGGATGAGGTATCTTCTGGGAAATTTCCTTTTCCAGTGGACACTAGCCCAATAGGACGCCTTATCCTTTCCTCCAGACTTGTATTGTAGGCTTGTGTAACGTCTTTGAGCTGTTAACTGATTTATTAGGGATTTTATGCACATGTTTAATAATATTGATGATGAGATGTGATTGACATTGCTATGATCCCTGTGACTGATGAGCCCATGGAGGGCATAGCTTTTGATGTGCAGGACCATGCTCGACGGACAGGTGCCATTTGGATTGGTACACATGGGGAGATGATTAGTTCGGACCTCCATGGGGCTGAAGAGCCTACTAGATGGATGTTGAGACCCATCAGGGGGCAGAGACAGGACAAAGATGGATCAGGGGCTTTGCACCGGAGAAGAAGAGGACGTTCCACCAGAGGCACCCCGACAGAGCTTGACCTGGGGGGATTGGCCCTTTTTCAGTGGAACGTTGGCCTTGGAAGGCCTAGGATGTCACCCATCATGACCATGACGTCATCCAATATTATGGACGTCTTGGGAGGCAGACTGGGCAGTATTGGCACGTGTGGCAAGTTGGAGAAGCCCAAGGAGGGCTAACGTTTTGCTACATGATGCTCCATTTGCCCTAGAAGGGGATAACATCTCCCTTAGAGGGGCTTGTCATCTCTTTTCAACTTGATTAGGGTTTTAATTTGACAATTTAATGTAAAACAATATGATTTTAGTATTTTGGCCTTGTCGACCTTTTACATGACCTAAAATGTAAATTTAGGTCATGATACTATATAAATGAAGGATTTTCACCTTCATTTTTATCACAACTCACTCACTTAAGAGTGAGGTCTGAAATTTGCGCTAGACTTGGGTTATTTGGCTGATTTAGAGAGGCGCAATTGTTGAAGGAGGATTTTCTTGGCATGTTTTGGCATTTCTCTTGATGGAAGGTGTTACAACTAGGGTTTGCAATGCTTTTTCTTGGTGATATGTGAGTATTTTTCTGCAAAACTTCTTGATTAAATGGTTGCATTATTTATTTCTTGCATATATTTATAATTTTGCTGAACAAAACCCTAGGTGACAAGCACACAAGTAGGTCCTTGTCACATGTCCCCGTTGAGAAAATTTTCAGCCATTGATTGAAGAAGGAGAGAGCCTAGCCTTTGCTACACTCTCATTCTCTCTTCATTTTTTTCTAGCCATACCTTTTATAAGCTGAGAAGGAGGAGACACCTTAAAGCCTAGGTTTTCTACACTTTGGGCCGATTTTTCTAGGGTTTGCTGGTAGAGCATTGCTATAGCAACACTTTGCTTCATCAAACCTTCTTGTCTTGGTTTTATGCTTCATCTTCAGCGAGCCGTGATTGCCATTGAGGTAAGGAAGGAGGAGAGAGCATCGAGGCCTAGTTCTCCTACACCAAGGTGAGCCTCTCTCCCCTAGGGTTTTGACTTTGAGGCCTTGCTTTAGAAACACCTCAAAGCTTCTCCCTCTAGTCCTTAGTCGTTTTACCTTTGCATCCTTTAGCTCTTGCGTCCTTCACTTTTTGACTCCATTAACCCTAAGGCACTGATCTAAAGACCTATTGCTTTGAAGTGAACCTGATCACAACAACTTTCAAAACCTTGAATTAAACACTAACTACTAACCCTAGCTTAGGAACTAACCTATTAACCTATTGCTGCCATCATCTTAAGCTATAATATCATTGGTGCAGCTAAAAGTTTTTCTTTATAAGCAATTGAACGATGATTAAAGGCATTAATTGAATGAAGTGATAATTTGTTGCATTGAATGCCATATTGTTTCAACATTTATTGAAGAAGTGACTTAATTTTCATTTGCTATTTATAAACATTGACTTCGTCAATATTTATTATCAAATTGCTTATAAGTGTATCAGATAGTCATTGATTTGCATGAAGTACTAACCTATTGATCAAAGCTTGCATATATCAGTTTATTGTTGCTTTGTCTCAGGCAGGTGTATCTCTTTGGGGGTTTTACTTTATTATTGGTTGTTCAGCCAGACTATCTGCTTGGTGGTGACTTGTGAGGGGAGAATAACTACTTTATCCTATAATCGTTTGCCTTCTCAAAACCCCAAGTCACCGGGGACGTCTCCCTTGGGCCTCACCTCCCTAAAGAGAAAGAACCATCCCATTGTGGTGACATTGGGTGGGATTGGTTCCTGTTACTCAAACCTAAATCCTTTTATCCTTGCTACAAACTGTGCGATAACAGGAGGCATTATATTTGTATTGTTCTTCTTATTGTATCAGCTGGCAGCCCATTTTGATATTATTGGGGCTTTCTTTCAGAGCTACGGATATCTTGTATACGGGATCTCCTTACTATCTATATAAAGGTCAGATCTAACATTGTTGATTCTCTATTGGTTTTCTTATATCTCTTGTCTTGTTTATGATTGTATGCTTCATATCTATTGCTCAATCAACATTGAATAATCCAAATATACATCTTTATGGATACACCTGCAAACACATGAACACACATAACAAACAGTAAACAGTTAGTGTTTTGAGCAAAACATTTGGCTCAGGAACATTACAGTGGTATCAGAGCGTTGATCCTCCCAGCCAATGGGGGTTAGCGCATGCAGAAGTTCAGTGGCATTTACATGGGCAGACGCAAGAAGCAGACAGGTGAGACAAAGGCCGAAATGGAAGGATCAGGTGAAGATAGTGAGCTTGTTAGGCCACATTAACCTCCTGAGGATAAAAAACACTCAGTTAAAGGAACTCTCCTAATGAATAAATCCTAAGGCAACTGACTTAACCATGATCCATGTAGACCTATCACAAGAACTACATGGATTATCTTCATGAAGAAGAAACCAATCACAAGAACTTCCCTGACCCTCCAAAAGAGTCCAGGAAAACAATATCATAAGAGCATCCTCATAGATAGGTGGATTATGCCAATCATCAATTAATTTCCAAAAGGCCTTGACATGAGCACAAGCATCACCACCCTCATGAAATTCAAGCACATTGTCAATAACATCGTCGGATATATTATTAGGATAACCAACTATTTCTGAAAAATCAAAAGGCTTCTTGAGGTCGCTCATTGAAAAAGAAAAAATATGGGACCTATTATCCACCAGGTTGCACAAGTTGGATTCCTTGAAGAGCCGCCAAAGAATGAGCAAGCAGTGCTCATATATGCAGAATTCAGTGATTCAGCAGGCCCTGAAAAGGGCCCCTTTTCCCCCATTTCCACTACTGTAATAAATGTTCTAAATATGAGAGAATGTAAAAGGCTATTGGCCACCCTTGATCTGGGAGTGGGCACATACTCCGGAGTGTTTTTTTTACTTGTTAATTATTTTTTCTCCTTACCTTAGTGAGAAGATTAAATAATTTCTAAGTTTTTTCACTCGAAAAAAGACTTGCTCCAAAGCCGAAGTATGTGTTGACAAGCAGGTCTTGGCATGGAAAATCCAATGTCTAGTGTCAGAATGTATATAAGCTCACACTAGAACATAGTGTCCGGGTTATTTGGAAATTACGGCTAAGTCTGATAGGTTTTTTTTAAAAGTTCTAGCGAATTAATTAAATTCCCGCAAAATTGGAATTTATTAATTCTGAGTCAATAAGTGTAAAAATATGGCATCAGACGTTGTCAGATGCCATATTTACAGTCGTTTTCGGGTCCAGAGCATGGTGTGAACCCCTCTTTCCCATCTTTCAGGCTAAAAAGCGATTATTATCGCTAAAAAAAAAATCAATTTTACTCGAAAACCTGGAAAAGGGGTATTTAATTGAGTTTCCTAAATTATAGGAAAACTGGGAACATTGATTTAAAAAATGTTTTGGGGTATTCTTAGTTGAATAAACATTAAAGTAAGTCAATTAAATGAGGGGAGGTCGACTTAGACTGGATGACATGGCTTCCCATCCTAGGTGGCTCTCACGCATCTCTCATATGGCCCACACTTCCATTACTCCCTAAATTAACGCCCTTATCCTCACGTCTTCCCCCTTACATCACTCCACTCTCACCTACGTAAGCTTCCCTTCATTCTTACGTGGCTCCCTCATCCTCACGTCATCTCCCACACATCACTCCCCCTTCAACCCTTACGTATCTCCTTTCCACTCTACGTAAGCTACGTTCTCCCTCACTCCCATACGTAGCTTCCCTCATCCCTACGTCACTCTCCACTTCCGTCCCACTCCCATTAACTCACGCCCTCATCTCCGTGTACACTCCCCCTTCCTTACCTACACTCCCCTTCACCTCTACGCTCTCACATCCATGTAACTCTGCCTACATAACCCTCTTCACACGTACCTCACCCCCTTTTCCTTTAATTACTCCCTCATTCGCTCCACTCACCCTCTCCACTCGTGTACACTCCCTCACCCTTACGTAAGCTTCACTATACTTTAATGCCACTCCTCCTCTCATGCATCTACCCTAGCGCATGCATTGCCTAGGGATCTCCACCTCCATGCCTATTTAAGAGAGGTCGACCCTCTTCAGGAAAAGGAATTGAGTCTTGGGTAAAAAAACTCTGTAATACTTTGAAGCATTTGAATAAAGAAGACTTTGGAGCACTTTTGTTGTGGATGCTATGTGTGGATGCTTGGATCTAGTATAGTCTGGATGAGGTAATCTGTATCTTGTTATTCAATCTTGTGTATCTATTTTAAAGGCTTAGAAGGTATGCTATCATACAGAAGGATAAGATAAATCCAGTTTGATTCATCTCATTTCTTCCTTAAATCATAGACTTTTATATTGCATGCTTCGTTTTCGGCTAAACTAACATGCATATTTGAGTTTTGTTTTGTAGGGAAGACCTTTTAACAAATGTTTGCAGGATTGAAGTACATTGTTACAGGTTGTTTTTCAAGCTTGGAGGATTGATAGGTTGTTGCTTCAACCGTCATTGTCCAAGATCTTCAAAGGATTGAGCTCCCTCTACTCTTCATCAAAGGACCCCATCGCCCATAAACTTTCAATGCTTGAAAAATAAAAAATATAAGGATTTTTCTTCTCCCTCTCATTTCTCTTTAAAATCATTTGGTTACTTTCATTGCATGCTTAAGAATTTAGTTCTAAATCAAAAGTTTGAATTAGTTTCCTTTGCATGCAAAGTTTCTAGATCTTGTTAAAAATTTTCAATTTAAAGAAATAGATCTAGGGCATTTTCTAGTTGTTTTTCTCCTAGATTTGAAGCTAGTTAAATGCTTTGTTTTGAGTTCAAAAATCAAGCTAAATAATTGTCTTATGCTTGCTGTTGTATGACAGCAAACAGAAATAGTTAGAAGAGCCTAAGTTTAGTCCATGCAAAGTGCCCAAAAAAGCCCCAAAAATCCACTTTTTGCCTTAGAAAAATTTCTGAAAATCTTGATAAAAATTTATTTGTTCAAAAGTTTTTTTTTGTCATTTCTCATCTTATCTGTTTGCTGTTTTGTTGCAGCAAAAACAGATCCAAGAGGAGTTCATGCTCATTTTTGGGTGGATTTCAAGGTTTCCAGGGACCCTGGGGGGTTTTAACTTCATATTTTGAGGTTGTCTTTTCCCCTCAGGGAGTTGGGTGTCGTGGTTAGTTTTCTTTGCGTAGAGTTGTGCATGCTCTAATCTAATAATCAACTACACAAATAAATCAATATCAAACACACTACAAACACTCTAACCTGTTGCATGTTAAATCAATGCTTAGATCTTCATGCAATCCCACTTAATAAAATCCTTGATCTACACTGCATACGACTCCATTTAAGGCACTGGTTAAAACATACTATCTATCTTTGTCTTATGCGAGCAATTTTATTCATTCAGTAATCTATCTTTCATATGAGCAAGTACCTTTTGAGTATGATGATGATAAATGCTAATTGATCAAGTTTTATTTCAAATAAATAAACTCCTAGAATAAGTGTCTTTTTCTTTCTTAGATTTTAAAAGCCTTAGATTCGTTTTATAGGGACTACCCCCCTTGGTTTCGCTAGGAGTTGGCCTAGACAGAGGAGTTGAGGATCAGGTGACAGCACCTTGACTCGAGACTTGCCCCCAAGGACACACCAAGTGGATTGAAGGTTTCTTCCACGATAACCCAGGTGTGTATTAGGACGGCAACAGGACCCAAAAGATCACTAAGGATCCGACAAAAAGGGAAACATGCTAACTTCATCCACAAACTTTTTTAAGTTCTAGGATGAAACCCCACAAGCCGGGAGTTCCTTCTTGAAGAATACCTTGTCAAATTATTTTTTAAGGTGGAGTCGCCAGATGACCAGGTTTATCAACAAACAAGAGCATCAGAGAAAGTAAAAACAAGAAGGAAAGCAAAAGTTAGATTATTAAGCTGGAACAAGAATTAGATATCAATGAGTGCTTCTTCTCCAAGACTTTCAAGCAACCCACAAAGATTGCTCCTTGTAGTATACCTAATAGATTTGTTCAATGGAGTTGCCACTTAGAAAAGATTCACACAAAATCAACCAATGCAAGTTCAAAGAATTTAGGGACTAAAGTTTTTATTGTTTAGTTCTAAAAGAATAAGTTAAGTTGTTTTGACCAAGGATAAATGACTTATCCCCAGCAATGACGCCAAATATGTTGTCGTCCTTATACACACTTGCAAATGTGAGCTAAGCCCTACTCACTTAGTGTGTCCTCAGAGGCACAATGCCTAGGTTCAAAGTCCACGCTGTCACTTTGACTTGAACCTCTTCCATCTAGGCTAACTCCTAGGGAAGCCAAGGGGGGTAGACCCTAGTTACTAGATGAGATTAACGTTTATGTTCTAGGAGTTAGTTTTAATTGGTTAAATGGTCAGGAGGAATCGAGCCTATGATGTTAAGCAACAAATGCAAGATGCAATTATCTAAGTATGAAAGTCAGACATTTTCCCAGGGAAACTAAGACTAGTGCCTAAGATAGGGCAAGGGGTCAACTAAGTTAAGGGGATGTTCATTACAAAATAATTACAAGTTACAAAGATTAAAAAATTATAACAAGACAGATACAGATAGATACAAAAGAAAATATGAGATATACAAGCTAAACTAGATTAGATACAAGATACACAGAAAGAAAGCCTAAGATATACATATTAAGACTAAGCTAGATACAATAGATACAAGATATTAACAAGTGCTTGAAATGTGCACGAAAAGAAGATATTCAAAGATGAAAAGATGATCAACACATCAAGCCAAGCATGCTCATAACAGATAGAATTCTGTTGGACTGCTTTTCAATGGCCAAAATATGCAAAGCACTCAAGACCCAATAAAGAGAATGCCTCCAGGTGGATGCGCACTTAAGCAATTATTCTACAACATATAAAAGACTTGCATATGAATGCAAATATGAGATTTGAATGCTTGCAAGTGTGAAATGTAAATTGACGATGTTGTAGACTAAGGATTGAGTTAAGTGATTAAGCGTGATTAATTTTGGCCCTATCTAGGTGTCAACCCAAAAACTCTCCTCCCCCAATTACCAAGTGAGTGTTGGATGCTCAAGAAGTGAGGCAACGAGGCCTACCCTAGCTTCACAGGTCATCCCTAAGATCAGAGTACTCCCGGAAAGGACACCACGCGCTGTGAGACCGTCCCCGACCTAGCACCTTTCGTTGCCTTCTACTGACCCCGTTTTAAATGGAGAAGATGGTGAATTATGGTGTCCTATTAAGTCTAATTAATTTATTTTAGACCTATGAGCTAAGTATTGCAATGTGTGTTTGAGTGCTTGTAGCTTGCTCAAAAGTTGCCAAAGTACTAAAACTGAAAGATTGAAAAATATGGAGGCTGAAACCTTTAAACACTGAAATTGCAAATTAAGTCCTTAATGTATGAAACTATCGCATGTAGAAGTTAAGAACTGAAAATGCTTGTGAAACTGAAATCGAAGATTGTGAACGCTGAGGCCTTTGAGCAACAGATTGCAAGTTTAAATTTTAATTTCCGGAAAGGGCCTTGGGGACCCAATATCAGAATTAAAGATTAAGTTCTTAGATTATTAAATTGCGTATGTAAAGTACATGAACTGAAAGTAACTTGCAAAATAGAAATGATAAATTAAGCCTTTAAGATGTAAATGTTTGCATGCATGAATGAGATAAAGAGTTAAGCACTAGATACTTGCATGCAAAGTAAATCATGAAAGCAAAGATCCAATATGCCTCCATGGGCTCTAATCTAGCATTTAGGTGTGATATCTACTCTAGATGATTTCAGATTTTAGCATGCATGTAAGAAATCATATCTAAACTAGCTAAACTAATCAAAGAAAAACCCAAAGAAATCTAACTAAAACTTGAAAAAATTAAGACTGAAAAGAAAAGAAGGCAAGCCTCTTGGGTACAACTCCTTTGGGCTTGCGTACAATGTTTAGAATGAAGGAGAAATAAGAAGGAATTGTTACCACTCTTGGAAGGAGTTATGAAATTTATGTTTTTGACAGAAACTTCACACATAAAAACTAGAATTTTATATGATTTAATTGACCTATCTAAGCAAGTTATATACCAAAAAATGAACGTGAAAGAATGAGGAAGAAGGACAGAAAATGCTAATGTAGTTTGAGTGAAGATGAGGGTAGATTCGTCCTTGAACCTATCCCAACAACTCCTTAGAGATGATCTGCAAAACTTAAACCAAAAGTGAGATGGAACAAAAGATAATATCTTGCATGCATAGATAATACAACATAGTTTATATTATAAGCATGAACAAAATATATAGATGGGCAACTACACTATTGCCTCACCTAGCCTAGTAAACTAATTTACTTAAGCAACTATTGATCAAAACACAAAGATTTAAAAATGATATCACCTCACAATAAGTGGCACATCCAGGCTAATCTTGAACGCCATAGTTTCCTCCAAAGCTATTTCCTTATTATTCAATGGGAAGAGGTTGTAGCAACCAAGTTGCTCCAAGCTCTTCAAGAACCAAAACCAGTGAAGCAAGATGACAGTAGTGAGAGAGAGAAGGAAGTGGGGAATTTGGTAGCATAACAATACTGTAGGAGAAGGTAAAGAATGAGGGAGTGAGGGGTTTCTTTTATAGCTTGAGAAGCTAAGGAGACCCCTCTTGGATCTTTGACAAGTGTCAAGATCCAAGCTCAAATGACAACTCAAGAGGAGATGGTGTGAACTTTTAGGGTAGGGGCGAATTTGGTAAGTGAGGTGGTGAAATGGAAATGAGAGGAGAGGCATATTGGTTTGAGGAAGAGACCCACGCTTTCATCCAGGGCAAATTCCAAATTTAAGCTTGATGTTTCTACTTTTACAAGATGAAAAGCGTGAGTCTTCAAGGGAAAGGCATGAGTGAACAAGAGAAAGCGTGAGGAATGGGGAGGGAGTGTGGATGGCACACACCTAAATGGCATGTGATAGGTGGAAGGGAGGGATTCGCGCTTTTATTCAAAGAAAATTCAAATTTAAAAATGATGTTTCCACGTTTTAGAGAGGAAAGGCGTGAGTTAAAGGGATGCGTGAGGTATGTGAGGGATACATGAGGTTTGAGTGGGAGAGTGTGTGGGACACACTCCCAATGGGGATGTGGATGGGTAGAGGAAGGGAGTATAGGTGTAAGGAGGGTCCCACGTTTCAATTTAAAGGAATTTCCAACTTTATGTGGGAAGGGGGACGTATTCCTCATATGGGGAAAATTAAAAGGGGGTTTAAAAGGGTAGGTAAAGGTTAGGAAATGGTTGGGATGGGTTAGGGTAGTCTCTCTCAACACTATTTCACCTTTACTTTACCTTATTTGGTCCATTATTACAAAATTGACATTTTCCCATGTCCTAGGTTTAGCAATTAAAATTGTTGTTTTCCGAAAACAAAACTCCTAAGTGGACAAAAACCATAACAAAACTTGTCTCACCGAGTTGGAACTTGGTCCACGGATGTAGGGGGTCTCATTATCTTTCTTTTGAGTACAAATACCCCTATCAAAAATCCCGGGACCTAAGTTTTACATTACTTATCCAGAATTAATTAATTAATTAATTTAATTCCCAACCTTAGGAAAAATTAATTAATTAAAAAAAACCTAGCTAGACTTGACGGAATTCCGCGAAACTTTGTGTGTTGTCTTACATGGTCATTTACATCGTTCCTAAACACTAGATACCCAAGAATGACTTCATTAGAACACCTTTCACCACTTTGGAGAATTTATTTCTAATGGGAGTGAAAAACTCAAGGGAGATTAACCCGGTTGGTTAGGCCACATTAACCTCCTGAGGATTAAAAACACTCAGTGAAAGGAACTCTCCTAATGAAGAAATCCTAAGGAAACTGACCTAACCATGATTCATGTAGACCTATTACAATATTAACCCACGCAGGGGTGCAGTAATCCCGCTTACAAAACTGTGTGCTGGAGCAAAAAATGTCGTGTGGAACCAATTAGTCTTCGACATGTTTGCATCTGTTGATGCATATCTTCATGGTACATGGAGTTGACCCCCTATTTGAAGAGGCGATCAACAATCCCTTCAGTCTTTTCTTGGACAGATAAACTTTGTCAGACGGTTTATCCCAAACTTGGCTGAGATGATGAAACTACTCCTCAAATTATTGAAAAAAGATGCTAAATTTGAGTGGACAGATGAAGGAAGAAAGGCCTTCAAAAGTATCAAGGACGCAATTGGAAAGTCTCTTGTGCTAATTAGTCCAAATTATTCAAAATATTTTCAAATCTTTTCCTTCGCTTTGGAAGACACTATTGCAGGGGTCTTACTCCAGAAAAATGAAGAGGGTCAGGAGAAACCCATTGCTTTTATGAGTAAGGCATTACAAAATTTTGAGCTTAACTATACTAGTATGGAAAAACAAGCTTATGCCTTAGTTAAGTCTCTCAAGCATTTCCGAGTCTATATAGGATACTCAAAATTTTTGGGGTACGTCCCTCACTCAGTAGTAAAAGATATCCTTGGGCAACAAGATTGCTTGGGAGTTAGAGGAAAGTGGGTCTCCAAGATTCAAGAATATGACTTAAAGATCAAACCCAAGAAGTTAATTTAAGGTCAAGGGTTGGTGTAATGTTCCTGACTTGGCTAGTCTAGGAAATGTTGCTAATGTGTGTGTAGGATTAATGGTTTATAGCATATAAATGATCATACAAATAACAAATGCGACAAAAGATTCCAAATTTTATATTATGATATGTCTATGGAGTACAAATGGCGAATGCGTCTGAATAAAATGAATCACTCGACTAGATCAAATGACAAAAGGATCTTAGTCGGAATACAATAAGCAAACTAAATGATAATACCTGATAATAGATGAGTATTGCAGAATCGATGGATGAGCTGGAACTGTGGCAGCTCGCACGGTAACTGCTGAAAGTTCGGAAAGTTTGCCCTGGTAACTAAACCTCTCAGAATGGCCTGGAAACTGTCCCAAATGGTGCGCCTTGCTCTAGCTCTCAGTCCTAATGACTGACCAGCACCTCTGCTGGTGTGTCTGGACCTCGGATGGATCCCCCTGGGGGAAATGCGTCCCTCTCTCATTGGAAAACTGTGCCATAGTGATTCCACCATCGGAATTGGCTGAGATGTATCTGTACAATGCTCGAAAGGGTGTCATACCAATTGAACATGTGGAAAGTGGTGTTGTAGCAATGCTCTCCTAAATGTAGCCACTTGAACCATGTTCTATGTTGTCCACCTACAAAGTTCCTCAAATATCCTTCAACCCACTTGTTGACAACCTCGGTTTGCCCATCTGTCTAAGGGTGATAGAGTTAATGTTTAAGCCATTATTATAGTTCTTTGCATTTCAATAGATAACAATAGCATAATACAAGATCACTGAGAAATACACAATCACAAGAGACACAACATTTATCCTGGGAAACCCTCTAGGGGAAGAAAACCCAACAAAACTTCCTTATTATAGATAGCCAATANACATAAGATCCTCTCCCAAAGATGCACCACTCTCTCTCCTTCTTCTCTAACTGCAGTTCCGAAACTTGTCTCTCAATGAGCAAGTGAGTTGTGTGTCTAAGTGAGGCGTTAGCCTCCTTATTTATACAAGACTGACACGTGTGAAGTGTCTCTTCACTGGCAGGGCCGACTTCTCCAACTGGGTGGTTATAACCACCTTTATTATATTTCGGGGCCTCTTGATATATTCTGGGGCCGACTTCTTCTTTTGCCTTTTACAATTACAATATGACCAATCCGCAAAAGGAGATTTGGTCCTTTTACAATAGCCGACATGATCAATCCACAATGGGGATTGATCCAATGAATAATA
>JASDQU011401256.1:52032-64951 GCA_032191745.1 Picea mariana
AAATACCTCACCAACAAAAAGCCCTAATTTTCATGTACGGTAACAGTGACGTTTTTCACTTTTCTCTTGTGAAAGATGCTCTCTTCAGCTTGGCTCTGATACCATGTTAATGTTTAAGCCATTATTATAGTTCTTTGCATTTCAATAGATAACAATAGCATAACACAAGATCACTAAGAAATACATAATCACAAGAGACACAGCATTTATCCTGGGAAACCCTCTAGGGGAAGAAAACCCAGCAGAACTTCCTTATTATAGATAGCCAATACAATGCCAAGAGATAACTCAAACTAATACAGAAGATCCTCTCCCAAAGATGGGCCACTCTCTCTCCTTCTTCTCTAACTGCAATTCCAAAACTTGTCTCTCAAAATGAGCAAGTGAGTTGTGTGTCTAAGTGAGGCGCTAGCCTCCTTATTTATACAAGACTGACACGTGTGAAGTGTCTCTTCACTGGCAGGGCCGACTTCTCCAACTGGGTGGTTATAACCACCTTTATTATATTTCGGGGCCTCTTGATATATTCTGGGGCCGACTTCTTCTTTTGCCTTTTACAATTACATTATGACCAATCCGCAAAAGGGGATTTGGTCCTTTTACAATAGCCGACATGATCAATCCACAATGGGGATTGATCCAATGAATAATATATCAAATAATAATAAGAATACACTTTGCAGTTACATTATTTTAACAAAATTCAGATCACTTCTCCCAACCACAAATAACCTAAACAAAATGGTGCCTAGATGAATTGAAACCATCTAGAGCAATTCAAACTAGCATATGTTAGGGTTGTTGGTGTTTGTAGCATCAGACAGGTGCTTCCACATTGGTTTTGTGTCTAACATGTGGAAGTCGTCATTAATACCTCTCAAGACTTAGGAAATTCATTTTAATAAAGTAATTATTAAAGTGACTTCTTACAATTAATTGAGTTTAATTTAATTAAATGCCTAAGTTTTGGCATTAGTGAATTAAATTAAATACTAGCCATTGATCCAAAGTGTTAGTGAGATCTAATCTCAGTCATTGATCACTTTGGAGATCTAGGGTTTTGGATTTAGGGTAAACTCAAGGAGGAGACACACACGGAGTGAGATAGTGAGATCTCATTGTATTGGGTGGAGAGGGACTTTGATCCAAGTGTGCAAGGGCAGGGTCCGAAGAAGGGAGCAAGGGGTAGCAAAGGAGTAGCGGCCAACAAGATCGAAGGACAGATCTTGAGGTGTGATAGGCTATTCTTGTTGTTTCTTATTTTTCCTCAGGTGGGCCATCATCCCAGCACGAGAGCCCAAATTTTATAATAATAAAATAATCACAGTATTGGTTTTCCCTTAGGAGTTTTTCCCGAGGTATTTTCCTAGAAATTACATGTGCAAATGTGTATGGTTTCCTGTTTTGCTTATGCTGATTTATTTTTGTAAATCATTAAAACTCAGTCGTGTTCACTGTTTTTTATTCAGTAAATCTGCATAATAAGTTTATTACAGTAAGGTATTTGCTAGGAGATAAATTGTCGAGTGTTGGGTTGCGGAAATTTAACATGGTATCAGAGCCGACTCGGAAGAGGAAACCAGTTGCACAGATTGTAAATTTTGCAACAACAAAATTTTCATTTTTGTAGGTTGCGGGAAAAAAAATTGATGGAGGATCGTACGGGTCGTACATCGTCGTACGGGCACGTGGTGTTGCAGACAGGTCGCAGCTACTGGTGACTCGGGCTACAAAGGAGCAGGGTCCACGTGGATAGCAGCTGGTAGAAGTCGATGGCAGAGGGACACAGGTGTTGAAGGAGGTTAGGTCGTAGGTGCTAGAGAAAGGCTCGGAGCAAGCTACAACCACAGCCAACCACTGCAGCCAATCGCCACAGCCAGCAAAGCCGCCACATGGCCACCGGCTGCCAAGGGCGCCGCAAGGCGCAGTCGTCGACCGTGGGAAGCAACTATTGAGGCAAAGGGAAACCGCAGAGCCATAGGGCAGGCCGCAAGCATGCCACAGGGGCCTCAAGCAGACCACAAAGGGCATGGGCAACAAGTCCAAGCAGTGGGGTAGCAGGTCCGGGCAGCAAACAACAAAGTCTGGGCAGCAAGAAACAGAGTTCAAGGTAGCTAGTAGAGGAGATCAAATCAGTGCTTGAAGGAGTCAGCACAAAACTCTTCAGTTAATGTGCCTAAAGGACAAGGCACATTTTCCAATAGTTTATTCCTCGTTAAGATTTTGATTTGGTGATGGTCGCAGACAATTTGAGGTTTGAGGACAGGCTGGAGGGTGCATCGAACTTCGTACCTTGGAAGGCGAGGGTCACATTGATTCTCATTGAGAATGGCTTGTGGGATTTTTCTAACACAATCGTGACGCCACCGACGGATCCAAAGGACTTGGCCACCAATGAGTTGAAGGACGTGAAAGCTAGGAGGATCATCTTAGATGCAGTGAAGGATCATTTGATTCCTCACCTATCTGAGAAGAAGTCATCCAAGGAGATGTTTACAACTCTAACAAATATTTTCTGGAGCAGTAATGCAAACAGGAAGATGGTGTTGAGGGAAAAGCTCAGAGACACCAAGATGACTAGATCAAATACAGTGACCAGTTATCTCACCAAGATCACTCAGGTACATGATCAGTTGGCAGCTATTGGGGAAGTCGTGACAGATGAAGAGTTGGTGAGGATGGCCCTGAATGGTTTCTCTGAGTCATGGGCCCCATTCATCAAGGGCATCGTGGCATAGGAGATACTTCCCATGTTTAATAGGTTATGGGCTGATTTCATCGAGGAGGAGATTCGGGTGGAATCTCTAGCAGGCCAACAGGTTGGTGATGATGAGAATCTGGCCCTTGCTAGTCAAGCAAGGAAGAGCAAGGGGAATACAAGTGGAGAGTTGACTTCACAAGCTGGAAAGAAGAAGGATCTGAGCAAAGTGAAATGCTTTGTCTGCCACAAGTGATCACTATGCTTCACAGTGTCCTGAACGAAAGAAAGGGAAGGGTAAGTCTCAGCATGTAGCAGCATCTACAAAAACTCAAGTCAAGGAATTTGATGAAAGATTCGAGAAGGATTTCTTCTTAGTCTCTTGTCTTTCTAGCACAATTTCCAGTAGTGCCTAGTTCGTGGATAGTGAGGCTTCTCGTCACGTGACGAAGACACACGAGTTGTTCACCAGTTGGTCAGAAACCGACTCGGATCAGTATGTGGAGCTTGGCACCAATGCCAAGTGTGGTGTAGAGGGAGTTGGGACAATCAAATTCCAGCTAGAGTCAGGAGGTTCTCTAGAGGTGGCAGATGCATTGTATGTCCCATAGCTAAAGATGAATTTGCTCTCACTCTCAGCTCTGGAGGACAAGGGGTTTGCAGTCTTGTTCCATAACGGACAAGTACTCATACATTCAGAGATAGCTATCCCTGACACAACAATGAGCATTGGTGTCAGAGAGGGCAAGGTATCCAAGGTATATAGGGCAAGGAAAGCCTGTAGGTGGATCCAAAGGGATCTTGGATCATGGATCGATGTCAGTGACAAAGGACGAGGAGCAGGAGGCTCCGAAGGGTGAGCAGAGTTCACAAACTTCCAGTGTGAGGAGCCAACCTTTAGATGGAAAGAGTAAGGTATCCCTTCCAGTTCTATCAGGAAACCCAATTGGTATGAAATGACATTGATGGATGCTCAAGAGCAAGTTGAGGCTCCTAGGAGCACATTGAGGGAGAGCATGCCTTCGACAAAGTTTTCAAACTTTAGGGCACTAATATGTTACATCATTGAGGAGGAAGCAATTCAGTAGGAGCAACAGGATGCCTTAGTACAGGATGATGTGTGTGACAATGTGTCAAGGTCAGAGAGAGAACTAGTTTCATGTGGCTCTTTGAGAAGTAACTTCCTCGCTGAGAGGGAATTTTGTTGTTTGTAGCATCGGACAGGTACTTCCACATTGGTTTTGTGTCTAACATGTGGAATTCGTCATTAATACCTCTCAAGACTTAGGAAATTCACTTTAATAAAGTAATTATTAAAGTGAATGCCTTTTTATAATTAATTGAGTTTAATTTAATTAAATGCCCAAGTTTTGGCATGAATTAAATTAAATACTAGCCATTGATCACTTTGGAGATCTAGGGTTTTGGATTTAGGGTAAACTTTATAAAAGACAGCCTAGGTGAGAGGAGACACAAAGAGTGAGATAGTCAGATCTCATTGTATTGGGTGGAGAAGGACTTTCATCCAAGTGCACAAGGAGCAAGGGGCAACAAAGGAGTAGTAGCCAGCAAGATCTAAGGACAGATCTTGAGGTGTGATAGGCTATTCTTGTTGTTTTGTATTTTTCCTTAGGTGGGCCATTATCCCAGGACGGGAGCCCAGATTTTATAATAATAAAATCATCACAGTACCAGTTTTCCATTAGGGGTTTTTCCAGGGGTATTCACCCAAAAATTACCTGTGCAAATGTACTTGATTTCATGTTTTGCTTCCGCTAGTTTATTTCTGTAAAACACTAAAGCTTGGTCGTGTTTTTTATTCAATATATTTGCGTAATAAGTTCATTACAACAAATTATTTGCTAGGAGATAAATTGTCGATGGTTGGGTTGTCGAAATTTAACAAGAGTCCTACCCTAACCCCCTTACTTAGATACTTTATTAATGTATGAGGCCACCTTCCTTGAATAGGCCAATTAAATAGTTAGTTAATAGTCACTTAATGTAAAAAGGATCATTTTTTTTAAATAAGGCCCAAATTAGTTGCTCAACCCTCAATATAAGGGGGGCGTAGGTAGTTAAGATTCTCTATGGATAGCGGTATATTGAGTACAAGGTTATGTAATGTTTTGATAAGAATATTATTGTCTTTGGAGCATTGCTCTTGCAGGTTGCCCCCTTGAAGAGGTAAGTGAACATAGCTCTTTATTTTGATTACCAAAGAGATCTTTCTTAGGGTCTATCTCTCTTTCCTATTGTGTTATTGGGTTTTGCACTACATTTTATGTGATTTCTCTGAAGTTTTGGGGTTAGAGCTCTTTCTTGGGCATGAAGTAGGAGAATTTTTGGGCACAAAGTGGGAATTTTTTTATTTTTGTTGATTTTTGACGGAAAAAAAGGACAACAACATTCAAGTCGATTTATCAAACTTTATGTGCATAATTTGGAAAATCCAACCCGAGAACTGAATTCCTCTAGAAAAAATTCAGAAAATGGAGATATCATTGATTTAAAATCCTCCTTTTTTTCAAGAAGGTTGCGAAATTCACAAATCAAATATCTTTTGATAGAGTGCATAAATTCTGGTCAAACCAGTGCCAGTAGGTCCAGAGAAGTTGTGGCATTTCATAATTGGGGTCATAATAGCCAATCCAAGAAGTATAGCAAAAGTTGTGATCATTTTACGTTTTCAGCCTCAAACCCTACCTTGCATAAGTTATTTTCTGGTGAGCTTCAGAGCTTTTTAATTTTTTTTAAGAGACATGGTCCGACACCTTTAAATAACATAGTGATATGGCATTCAATGGATAAAATTGCAGTAGGGGAAGAATACACGTAGGAAATACAAATGGAATCACATTGTTGGAAACTATTGTAACCCGTCTTGGTATCCCTTCGAGTAGTACCACATTAGATAGTACCTGTATATGGAATCTCACTTCCACATACCCTCGGGTATATAGGAAGTCCCCTAGGTATACCTGAAACCAACTTTAGATAAACCAATCAACAATCTTGTTGCTATAGTACACCAAGAACCACACTCGAAGAGATCACTCTCTAGTACCTGGGTAGTCGAGTAGTATGGCTAAGGGCATAATTGAGCCTCCTTAGTTAATGCCCTGAGATATTGGGTCGAGTACTACTGTTGGACCCTGCACGTATATCAGAAAGCTATAGCACCTGACACTCCCTTGTCTCCAAGACCCAGTAACATTTTTTCAGTGAGCTCACCCATGAAGGGTACCTATAAACCACCTCATACTTCTCCAAACAAAATGAACACCCACTCTACCACAAACAAGTTGGACTACGTGGAAGATCAGCTTAAGAAAATTCAGAAGTACATAACTGGACACAACTCAGTTTGATGAGAAGTTGGCTAAGAAGTTGGACGAGAAGCTCAACAACTTTGAAAAGATGTTCACTAACAAGTTGACGGGTATGCAAGCTCGGGGCATACCATAAGAAAACCACTGGACTGCACAGCACATTGAGCCACATCAGGAAGAAACTTCTAGTTCGGGACTATTTAACCACCCACAACCTCGTCGATTCTACACAACAATAGATCAATGGATAATAACATATGGCACCATTCTCCTAAGGTGGCCCTTAACAAGTTTGATGATTCTAAGCCATCTGGATAGGTCACCTAGATGGAACATTACTTCACCATCCAGAGCATTACTGATGACATGATGAAACTGAGGGTGGCAGTCCAGTATCTAGATCCAAAACAATGGCAATGGTGGGAATGGCATAAAAAATCATATGCAAGTTATATTGCTTGGAGTTAGTTTGTTAAAGCTATATATGCACGTTCTGAGAGAGATACTCACTATTTGGGGCGGCTTACCAAGTTGCACCAAACAGGGTCAGTCACAGACTTTATGGCAACCTTTGAGCAATTAGCTATCCATACAGAGAACTTAACAAATTCTTTCTATAAAGAATGTTTCATTAGTGGCCTTTAGGAGGAGATTCGAGCACAAGTTAGAATGCAACATCCTAATACATGGTTGGAAGCAACTCAGAGGACCCTAGAAGTAGAGACGGTGATCAATGCACAAACAAAAAAAAAAAAAACCTTAATTCCCCGCACTTGTCCTCCCCAGGGTACCTCCCCAAGCACAACTTGTACTCATTCATTGAAAGTACAAAGGTTGTCTCCAGCCAAAATGGAAGATCGGAAATGACAGGGACTCTACTATAATTGTGATGAAAAAAATGTTCCAGGTTATCCGTGTAAAGAACATAAATTGTTCCAAACTGATATGACAAGGTGCGCCCAACAAATGGCCCTTTAATCAGAAGTAGGTGCTCTTAAATTGATTATTGAAAAAACTACAGGTCCAAAGAACATTCCCTCCCCCCTTTAACTTGGCCCCGGGCACTTAATGTCTTGAAACATACTTCCACAATGGATACTTTGAATCTTGAGCATGTTGTCTTGCCAAAAGAGTGTTTTTTTCAGCATTTGAAGTTGTTGTTTCAGCTCCACTTCCAGCAAATGGAACACTAGAAGGACCTAATGAAAATGAAGGAGGGGGGACAACATTAGTGGGGGCATTCCTCCCTTTTCTTTGACCTTTTCCAGCTTCCCTTGATGATTGAACCATGATTTTTTTCAAATGAGGAAGAAATTGGATTGTTGTAGGAAAAAACTTGGAGAATGGTGGACAAATACACTTGCTTGGCAATTGGAATCCCTTCTAACACTGCACAATAACCCTCAGTTGCACTCCAAAACCAATTTCAGCTCCAACCTGTGAGTGAAATGAAAGTCAAATAAGGCAAAAAGTCAGTTTTATGGGTCGCGGGCCACCCAATGCACCAGACACATGTCCTATTTTCGAGACAAGATGAGGACACGTGTCGTGTCCAACACGTAGGATACGAGACACGAGGGGGTTGAACGTGTCCGGTTATTTATCCACTCAAGCCCTGACCGAAGACATAAGTATCGAAGAGACACCAGAGTTACAGGTTGAAGACACCAACACTCAAACTCAGGGGGATATCAAACCTCCATTCTCTCATGAAGAACCACTTGTCTCCCTACAAGCATTATTAGGCTCTCTTGAAATAGTCAGCTCTCATCGTATGGAGAAGTTATTAAAAAAAGGGCATGTTATCACACAATTTGTAGTTTGGGCAAAGCCCAACCCAAACCATGAAAGTGTGACACAATTGGGAACAAATATCATTGTCACCTCAATAGATGTCCCCCTCATTGTAGTGAATGGCAAGTCCAACACAAGGGAGGCTTCCTGGGTGACCCTAGGGGGATTGCGATGAGAGAAGGGAAGATGTTTAAGGGTACCCCTATGGGTCAAGGTCAAGATAAGAATGAGGCTTGGAAAAGAATCTTGTGAGATGGTAAATGGTTGCCAAGTGTTGTGTACCTGCAAAACAATGTTAGACCTGCCCAAACAAGACAATATTTGATGATACAAGCCTTAAAACCAATGGGGAATCAGCAAGAAACCTTGTTGTCCCAAAATTGCAGCAGTATGGAAATATATATCAACAGTAAATAAGTTATAACAGCTATAAATTAAACTATCAAAATCAAGTATATGATGTTGGAAAATAAGCTTGCAACCAGTAGATAATATTCCAATATTGAAACCAAGACTTTGACAGTAAAAGGTGGTTTGAAATGAGAATTATCAGCAAGTATTTGTAACAGCCCTATGGCTGTAGCAAACTTTTGCTACAGCAGCAAATTCTAGCCACTAAAATCAAGTAAACCACCCAAACAATAGCTTATAACCAGTAGAACAATTACCAAGTCTTACAAGTTGATTTCAGCAGTAGAAAAGTGAGTTAAGAGTAAGAGAAAGATGAGTTTGTTGCAGCCCTATTGGCTGTAGCTAAATGTATATTACAGCAGCTCAATCACTTAGTAAATCAATATGCTCTTAGGGCACAAGAAGGCTTATAACATGTAGAAATTAGATCCAAACTTAAACAATTCAATCTCCTTGAAATCATGTTTACCAATGCATGAATATTCAATCTCTGATGCAAGTAGACTAGTGCCTTATCTATTGGGTTAATGGAGTCTCTTGTTTATGAGCTAGGGTTTGTTACTCCTCTAGGGGTGTAAGCTTGTTTACTTCCTAGAGTAAACAATCCTTAGCAAGGTAAATCTACAAAGGTGTAAGCCTTTTTAGTATTTACTTCTTGTAGCAACCTTTTAAATAGCCTTTTCAATGACAATAAAAGAGAGGACCTTGATGGAGGGTGTATGCCTTTATACTCCTCCAAGGGTTTGACAAAACAACCTTGAAATTAAGAAGAAACACATACAATTGCAGAAATTCCTTACCTAATCCAAGAGATAACATGAAAAACACTTACTTATCAAAGATATTCCACCAAAATTGCCAAAAACAATCATCCAAGAGATAGCGCTAGCCTTTTTCCACCAATAGACAAGTATTCCATCCAAAATGTACCAAAGAAGAGAGATAGCGAATTGGCCAAGTAGGGCGAAAATTTCAGCCAAGAGTCTTATGTAATTCTTAAGTGATGATGATAAAATGAAAGTGAGGTGACCTCTATTTATATGAGGTCACCTAGGTCCTAAACCAATTTGTCCACTTTAATTTGTCAACAACAAAATAAAAGACAGCCCACCCTCTAAATTCTCCTAACAATTTGAAAAAAATGAAAATAACATTAAATTAAAACCCTCAAAAGGGTGGCGTTATGCCCTAAAGAGGTGTCATTGGGCTAGAAAATGAGACGTTGAGCCTCAAGGAGCAAGGCATTGGGCCTCCAAAGGCCATGTGTCATGTCATCATGTGCTAGAGTGTCATTTCATGAATCTCCTTCCATCAAACCACATCATCTCACCTCCAGAACCATCGAGCCCACCAAAACCCTAGCCTCCAAAGTGATGTCATAGGCTAGGAAGTGACGTTCTAGGCCTCCAAAGGCCAACGTCCAGGGGAAATGGGCTGCAATGTCCTCCTCCAAGGCTGTCAAGGTGCCTCCAAAGGCAACGATCATCATCTCAAGCTCCCAATGAGTGGGGTACATCATCCATCTTGGGGGCTTCAAGCCCCTATGAAGGTCAAAATGGCCTGGTCCCCCCATGAAAGTGCTTCCACCGAGCAAGGTCCTACAAAGACAAACAAGTAAGCCCTCCAAGGGTCCACAAGTCACATGAATCATGCCAAGTAAGCCACATTTAATGAAAGAACCATTCAAACAAGTGCATTAAGTCCCCTCTTTTCAGGTTAGACACATGCTCAAAGACCTTATAAACTTTGCCAAATTTAGGTATGGGAGGGCTGTCATGGTGCCCTATTGGGTAGGTCAATCCCTAAGTCAAGGAATGTTTCCCAAGAAGACCCCTTTTTAGCCCATGTAATGAGTATGAGGTGGGTGGAGGGCAAGTACTTATAGGCATGGGGTTCCTGACAAATTAAGGGTTCATATTGTCTCATTTATGGGTGCCTTTGTGTGTTGCACCTTCGTTTGCAATGCAACTTTTTTCCAAGCCCTTTATTGCCATTCATTTATTAGGGTCTAAACATTGAGTACTATCTACAATGGAAAGTAAAGAGTACTACAATGCCACTTGAATTTAGAAACACACAGAATGCCATATGTAATGGAAAGTAAAAGACACCACAAAATGCATTTCCCCTACAAGCGGGACATTTATTAATTATGTGTTTTCTTTTTACAGGTCCTTCATTTTTATGGAGAAGTGTTTTATTTCTCTCAGGACTTTTAGGGCAAGCATCTAGAAGGCTTAGCTATGGATTTTATCTTTTTCCAGCTACAACACCTCTGGGCCTTTAGCCCCTTCTTCCCATGAAATGAGGTACAATCCCTTTTTGTGGTTAGTGAACCCAGAAAACCCAAAAGATGAGGAAACAGAGGGGGAGAAGTATGGAAAGTGGTAAGTATGATCGGGAGTGGTACGATGATCCTTCAAGGAGACCCCCAGTAGCAACCCTCTTCCCAAGGGTGACCCACTTACTAGGAAGCCATGTCAACCACCAAGGTGAAATAGGGAAAAAGGTATAAATTCCAAGAAAACGTTTCACAATCAAGAGAGGACCCTTTGCAACATGTCCAAATGCTTCAATTATTAAGGTGACACTTACCATGAGACCAGACTTGTTACCTCATGAAGCAAGACCTGATGTCCTCTAGGAGCCAAGTCAATGTGGTGGATGATAGCATGCTACTAAAGATGAATGGAGGTGTGAGGTCTAGAGGAGGGGCTTTGTCTACACAATGCAGGCTCTGTCAATCATGTGGCTCTTAGTACTCCATGTGTACAACATGCGTACCTTGAGACATCATCTCCTTGGTTATCCCTAGGCATGGGGGAATAACAGGGTCACTCTAGCATTATTGCCCAATTTAATGCCATACAGGTTATGGATAACCCAACACAAGAAATCCACCCAAACTTCCAGCTAGTCCTTGACAAACATCATCAAGTCTTTGAGATACCAAATGGTTTACCCTCTTCTCGAGGAAAGCATGATCATGGCATTCCACTAATTCCAGGAAGTCAACCACCAAATTTACGTCCTTATCGACACCTTGTTGCACAAAAGAATGAAATAGAAAAGATCATTCGTGATCTATTAGAGGCAGGCATCATATGTCCCAGTACAAGCCCTTACTCATCACCAGTGGTCACGGTATTAAAGAAGGAAGGCACTTGGCGCATCTATCCTAACTTTTGGGCTCTCAATAAGTTGAGAATCAAGGACAAATTTCCCATCCCTATTATTGACGATCTCCTTGATGAACTGCATGGTACAATTTTTTTCACTAAGCTTGATTTACATTCAGAATACCACCAAATCAAGATGAAAGAGGCAGACATCCCAAAGGCAGCCTTCAGAACACACCAAAGTCATTATGAGTTTCTAGTGATGCCTTTTGGCCTGTGACATCCCCAAAAAAATAAAGAAAATAAAAAAAAAATTGAATTTAAATTACTGGAAATTTATTTCCATTTTTAGTAAATTCGAAATTGGAAAAATTTTGCCATTTATGGCAATTCCGAATTTCGGATTTTATAATTGTAATGAATGATTTTGACTGTTGGGCAGAAATCTGATATGTCCCGACTAGATATTGGACTATGACACTTGTATGAAAAACAAAATATTTTATATTAATTGCAGGAGACAAAGGGGACAGCCATGTTAAATTTTAGCTGACCATGACTCCATGAGAGGGGAACCTGTAGGAACTACCTCTAGGCTGATTTTTACAAGTGGCAAATCAAGGAATTGGCCACTGGCAGCCCCTGAAAATTAGGGATTTAGAAAGCTGCGAAAATTCCCATAGGAGGGAAAAGACCTAGGCAAATGGATAAATAAGCATATGTGAGGAGGCAGGACGCTGCCAAGTATGCTGGGGAGGAATACTATTGATTTTTTTTCCTTTGCTGTTATGAACACTGAATGAGTGTAAGGCAAGGAGGAACTATTGGTTCAAGGGATATTGCGGAAGAGGGGTGTCCAAGTTTGCCCTCATGGACTCATGGTCAGGCTAGGGGGTGAACCGTGCAAGTGATCTTGGTTGTTCGGTTCTATGGTTGGGAGGAACGTGGTTGTTCCCTTTGTTTTTCCGCGAGTTTAGTTCAGATATGCTACTCTAAACCCTACCTGTTCAAATGTGTTTATATCTATGGTACTGAACATGTTAAATCTGTAGTGAAGTAGTTCCTAGTTGTCTGTTTTAAATAATCATATAATTGTTGTGTGTTATTTCCGTACTGTTATCCCCGATATCTAGGGATAACTAGGAGATCATGTCTCGAGGCCCACATGGTCCTAGACATGGAGTACGAGAGCGGATCGACTTGAGCATGGCCCTTGAGGGCCCATCTTTCTTCTTCTGCACCAGACTTGTCCTGTCAGCAGTAGCAGCTTCCATCACCACCGGCCTGGCCTTGCATCGGAAAGGACTCTTGCTCCATGAGGTAATTGGTCCGAGGTATCATGGTATGTGTCATATCTGATTGTTATAACCTTCTTATATATGCATTAGGTTCCTTTCATTTCGGATGACTGCTTGGATCTTACACTAATCCACTTGACCATTGTTGGGGTGATTGATGGGGTAACTTAGCAAGCTGGTGTCCATGGGTTTTGGTTAGCCACCAAGGGGGGTTTGCAGAGCCATCGTCCGCTCCCACCATCTTATCACTTTTACATCTTATACCCC